>JAOBAT010094504.1:0-16962 GCA_026413305.1 Hydrozoanthus tunicans | reverse complement strand
AGTAGTAGTAGTAGTAGTAGTAGTAGTAGTAGTAGTAGTAGTAGTAGTAGTAGTAGTAGTAGTAGTAGTAGTAGTGACAGTAGTAGTAGTGATAGAAGTATAGTGATAGAAGCAGGAGTAGGCTGGTTGAGTTGTGTTTTGTTTTTAGAAAAGGTTGTGTACATACCTGGATTCTCCATAGCTTTTTCTATTTCTTCTTCTTCCTCCTCTTCTTCTGATGTTTGTACAACTTGAGCCGTTTCATCTTTGGGTTTCAAAAAAGGGAGAACAAGTTATATTTGTTGTTAATCTAAATGAAGGAATGATATTAGTTCAAGGGTTATTTGCCGTTCAAAAAACTTCGTATACGACCAGCCGTTTACTTAAAGTTCTAAGGAAAAGATGAGCCGTAGAAATAATCATCAACAAGATGTCCAAAGCACTGACCTTGGTTATTTCCCTTTCCTTGGCCATTTTGTTTGATGTTTAAAGCAGCACCTGCAATGAGATTTGTACCTTTTGTGTGAACAACATGGAAACTTTCATGCCGAATTTATGTTTATGCAGTTTTGTACAGATGTATATTCAGTACACGCACCCATCTAAGAATGTTTGAATGACTAAACCAATGTATGTGTTTGTGCTACGTTAATATGTATACAAATAGTGCTTACTGTAGGTGAAAACTTTACTTACTTATTTATGTATGTACTAATATTATGTTTGCATTTATATTTATATGTTAATGTCTGTACCTAAGAAATTCTAAATCACTAAAAAGTTCGTTTGAAATTCTGAGAACCGTATAGGAGGCAGAAATTTATATAATAAGATTTGCCACGAATAAGCTAGAAATAGACAAAATTATGACAACGTCGTCATACTGCACGATCTAGTTCAACGTTTGGCCAAATTAAGAAATTTCGACTATTAATATCAGTCATCCTCAGTTGCACAATGTGGACACTTCAGCGGCAGTAATGGCCTGATAAACTTTTTTACTGGTATGTCGCTTTTGCTAATTTTTTTTATTATATTAGTAAAAAGGCATCGGAACAACTTTATAGCGGTTTGCGGTCTAAAATTCCGGATAAAATATGACTAAACGCATTACACAGCGATTTCACTTAGAAGCACAATATCGTAGTGAGTAGGTTAGGATCTTTGTTCCACAAACACCGAAGGGATAAAACGACTGCTGAGGCTAAACTAGACTCCAATCGATTTCTCTCCGTTCAGCTCCGAAACCACGAAGGGCTTCGAACGACAATAGCAGACAACAAAACACCATTAAAAATTCCTACGGCAAAGACTGATATCAAGTATTCAAGTTGATCAAAAATTGACGATAACGGAACACTGCTTAACTTTATTTAGGTCGCAGAGCATCAAAGACCAACACTAAAAAGCTTCTAGCTAGTTGCTAAATACTTTTAAAATTCGCGTTAAAACTTTTCTTAGGAAAGTTTCGTAGAACTCCAGGGAGCTACAGCGGTTATTCTTTCTTGAGTTAAAGTCCAGCTTTGTGGTATTTTTATATGAAATTGATCAAACTTTTACACCACAGGATCTAGAGCTTTTGTAAATACAGCCGTAGAGTAAAGAGATGTTCAGCCTTTCTCTTGAAATTTGCAGTTACTAGATAACACCTTTATTTTAAAGATATTACACGAATTGTCTTCTTGAACTTACAATGATGTCGCACAGCTTAGAAACGTTAAACATAAAAGCAAAGCATACATACATATATTCAAATACTAACGATGCAGGGTGGCAGCGAAGACACGCCAAAAACGCGTCAATTGCTTTCATATTGTAAAAAATAGTGACTACAAAATAGTTTGGACTTTCCCGCAAAGTATACATTGTTGTTTGAATGTACGTACCTTGGGTTTGATAGAATATGAGAAGTGACAGCAATAGGAACGAGAAACAGAAGTTGAAGAAAATCTTTTTGGAAGCCATGGCCTGCACGTCTTGTTCTTTTCACACAGACTGTAATATTGTGAAATAACCCGTGAGGACGGTCTTTTATAGCTAACACACCAACTTTGAAATATTGCTGTCCCCATTTATAACAGTTAATTGACCCGGTGGTTATTTTTGATGACCCTCAAGCGATATTGGGCTACTCGTATGATTTCCTCAAAAGGACAATTGCTTGAGAACAAGTTGTTTAGCCAATAATATGGTTAATTTGCTTGACTTACACTAATATGCATTAATTATCACCCTCCTCCGATTAAACTATTTGACTTGACTTACACTAAGATGCATTTATGATCACAACCCTCCGATGAAACTATTAGCTGTTAGATCACGTAAACACCTTACTGGATAGTTAGTATTTGCATATATATACACAAAGAGCCAAAGGGATTTTGTTGAGGCAATCCTTTATCAAATTGAGACGGTTGATGGAGAAAAAACATAAAAACCCGGAGACGTCAAGATTTTTCGAGCTGTGTCATTCATATTAATATTGTATCAGCGGCATTAAAAGCGGGTCGGTGCCTGTCTTCAACACCCAGACTAAATCGTGAATTTCCATATATTTTATGTTAAATACTGAACTTCCTCGTACACGAGTACTGCAGGCTTGTTCATTTTACTGCACTAAGTACTTTAAGAACGTCAGAGACAATAGACATTGACATGGGCGCGAGGAATGTTTTGTCGGCATTTATTTATATATTTAAGTACTATCAGTAGCAATTGCTATCTATAATAGCTACACCGTAATCCATTCCCATAAAAGGCAGAAAAAACATAGTTCGAGCGATTCATTTTTTTTGCGTAGTCAAATTTGGAGTTAAACTCAGTGTGTTAGAGGAAAAAAGTTTTAACGTTCAGGAAATGGTAAGTATAGAATCTGTATTTTTGTAGCTTTAGAAACAGATAAAATATAGTTGTAAACACAAACGTTAGTTCACAGTGTTACAAGTATTAGTTCTTGATTATTTTAAGAGCTGAACTGTCAAACTGTAACACTCAACAAGTGGCAGCTTTCTTGTCTTCTCCTTGACCTAAAAATCTGATTTTTGTTGGAAAAGAGAATATTTTTTCCTGCTCCGATTGTTCTTCGGGGCTGAACAAGTTATACGTCGCAACTCAAAACTCCGTCCCGGAAATTCAATGTTTGTGTAACCTTGTACGACTTGCCCCTAAATGTTTGCCAACAAAAAAAAATTCAAAGTGTTGTTTACGTTTACAAAAGATAACTGAGTTCTCTAGATCAGTCAAAATCGGAGACACGGATAAAATGATACAATTCGGGTGTCAGATACTTACAGGCCGAAGAATTTATTACAGGTAAATGCATTTGTTATTTATCAGTAACAAAAATTGTTTTATCTGTGCACGTAGGTAACTGATGTTTCACACAATGTCTGTCATGATCGATGAGATATTACAGCAGACCCCCAAAATTCGAAGCCCCATGGGAAGTGCGGAGTACTTCGAATTATCGGAGGCTCGAATTATGGTTAAGAACAAAAACGCCCTTTTCAGGGTACATTAATGAGCCTTTCGCCGTTTCTGGACATATTTCAAACGTTTTCATCAGCAAGACAATTTTTTCCTAATTTCTGAGAAAACAAAGAATAAAAGAGGCCGATATAAAGATGTTTAGCCTACGAATTTTCATGACATTGCCATTTTCAATACATGCCCTCTCATGTGACATAATTTTGTATCTGTCATGTACTTGATCAAAAGACCGTCTAAAGAAGAATATCGATGAGTCATTCAATGGTTTTTGCTGTTTTTAGTACTGACTTCGTTGTCATGTCGAGAAACAAAGCGTTTAAAGGGCTCTAATTTGGAAATAAAAGGTTTCATTAGCGGGAAAGTTCTTAAAAACCTAAGGTATTTAACGTCGAAAGTCAGTTATCCCCGAAATCAAAGAATCGTTTATCAATAAGTAAATACAAGGCCTATTGATGATGGGTCGTAATGGACGTTTGATAAGGTATTTGAGTTTTCCTGTAGACTTTGACTGTAAGAATTGAATACACGCTTTATTTTATAAGAACTACTAAATTTGACCGAGGCTCATTGTTCTCAATCTTTTGGCGATTTGAGCCTCAAATTGTTCTTATTTCTATGTATGCTTAAATCGAAGAAAAGCTGAGCCAAAAGTGTTGCATATGACTGTACATGTATCGGAAAACGAATTTGGTCAATTCATCCCTGCGAATTTATCGTGGATTCGCCGTCATTTCAGTCCCCAGACGATTTCCAGTGATTATAAACTGCGAAGCATTTCTTGTTTATTCTTTAATGTTCAACTAAAGATCGAAGTTCAGTAAAGTTTTCAAAAAAAAAAAAAATGGCTATCGAGCCCCGAGCCTCAGCTTGTTCTTAAATTTTGGCCAATCTGAGACTCGTTGTTCTTATTAAGTTTTTCTTAAAAAAACAAAGCGTGTATTTGGAATACACACAGTCGACTTGAAAATTAACGGTCCGGTGGCGCGTCGCACGCATGCACGATTTTCAATGACAATCTGATATATCCGACAGATTTTTTTTCCAGGCTTGAAGTCTCGTCATCAGCCATGCTCAACACTCTAGCAATATCTTAAAGTAATGCACAAAAAAGGCATTCAATTCATATAAATACCAAAGAATAAAATCGTTCGTCTAACGCTTTCCTTCTCGCCGATCCAATGAGTTCCATTTTCGCATACGAACAACATTTGTCTTGAATTATACAAAGCAAACAGTTGCTATAGTTTGAACAGTTTTCGATTAAGCAAACAATAGAACTTTCTTTTATCATGTGGAGTTCACAGACTCAATAGAAGCAAATATCAATGCACTTAAACTAAACCAGGGAGGTGCGCACCTCCCTGACTAAACTAAGGAGCTTAGAATGTTGTTTAAAATATGATACCACAACTGAAAGGAACAAAGTTTTTATCAAAAAAGCAAAGAAAAAGTTGATGAATTTCTGAGCTTTTGTATTACATATTATTGTCTCTTAAAAAAACAACATTTTGTGTCGATTCTTTGACACTTAACAACACAGCAATAGTGCTTGTGGTCTTATAAAAACAATTAAGCGAAATAAAAACATTTTAATATTCAAGAAAGTAGATCCATAGTGATATTTCTTGGTGGTGGTCATAAATCCTTCTGCTTTATTATAACCGTTTTTGTCCATTGAATATTGCCTTTTTTACTCACAAAAATACATTATAGGACGTTAATTAAACAATAATATTGCTTTCCTATTCATTTTAATTATCTTTTTTCATTTTTGTACTGTCTAATATAAAAGTACTCGAGAGTGTTACTCACAAACAAAAACAGACCGAATTTATTTTTAAAGCGTGTGTTCATGTACTTTTATTGTCAAAAGTCAATGCATTACCCTTTTTTCGAACAGAAAACTCAAAGCTAGCTCGATAAAAGCAAATTGGGGTCGATCTTAAGGATGGTCAAGGCTTTTGCATGAATATTGTTTGTTAATAATTATATAAGACATATAAATCTCTGTGTTTTTGTTTACGAGTTTCCATGGTTACTCAGTTCAAGGTGAAAACTTCGCAGCTCAATTTCTGCTATCATCTAGCATGATTTATGTTATTTCAAAATTTGTTTCTTGCCGTTTTAACTCAACTCCTTCTTAACTACCAGAGATGAAAAACAACCTTACCAAAACGCGTACGACTGCGATTCAGAGTTATCGACACAACGGCAAACTTCAAGCCCATATATATTTGATAATTAATAGTTAATCGCCCGACTAATATCAACTGGAACAAGGTGAAGATTGTTTTGTTCAAGAAAGAATGGTTCTTTTGTTGTATTGAACTATTCTCACAAGCGATAACCTTTGTAATTATCTATATATGCATATAAAACTATATAGTTTACTTCCTAACGGAAATGACATAAACATGTCATTTATATAACTAAGCAGCTAGATTCTGTAATAGTCACATGGCTTCAGTGCGTGATCGAAAAAAATAACACGATTAGATACATCAATTGCATTTGAAAAAAAGACAGTATGGCAAATGTAAAGCAATATTTATGTGAATTTAAACAACTTGATAATGCTCAAAAGCAAACGAGGTTAATGGTGAATTTTTCATGACCAAATATCTTTCTATTTTCTGTACTCAATACATTCGTAGGTAAATACATTAACTATGCCCACATAATAGGTGAATTGAAATAAGGTGTAGCTTGTTTCATTCAAAGGTAGAGTGGTTCTTTTGTTGTATTGAGCCATTATCACAAACGATTAACTTTGTATGCATATGGTATAGTATTTTCTAACGGAAATGACGTAACTGACAAGTCATTCATACTAAGCAGTTAGATTCTGAAATAGTCACATGGCCTCAGTGATTGAAAAAACACGATTAGATACAGCAATTGAAAAAAAGGCATTACGAAAAATGTAAGGCAATGTTTAAGTGAATTTAAACAACTTGATAATGCTATAAAGCAAACAGGGTTAATGGTGGGTATTTCATGAACAAGTATCTTTCTATTTTCTGTACTCAATACATTTGTAAGTAAACATATTAACTTTGCCCGCATAATAGTTGAAATGGAATGAGGCGTAGCTTGTTTCATTCAAAGGTAGAGTGGTTCTTTTATTGAACCATTATCACAAGCGATAACCTTTATAATTATCTATATGTGCATATGGTTTATTTCCTAGCGGAAATGACAAGAACAAGTCATTCATGACTAAGCAGTTAGATTCTGTAATATATAATAGTCACATGGCCCTAGAGACTTGACTGTAACTTAATGAATGAAAATGCTGACCGACAGGCTATTAATTGTTGAGTCTTCCTTCAACCTATATAATCTGTATTTTAATGGCATCACAGAATTGCCAAATGCAAATCGGGTTCTTAGTTTTGGATCATCGCGATACAATACAACGGTTTACAAAAGTTTTGACTTTTTGTATGCTAAATAACCGAAAATTATAAAACCCATTTGACTATTGGTGTTAAAAATCAAGCTATTTTCATATTTGAAAAACTAGCGGTTACATGTAATTATCAACATTTCTTTCAATCTTCCTTCTTTATAACATTAAACTTCATCACAAACTAGTTTTTTAAGGCGGGGGTAAACCCAAACTTTTGTTGGATAGTGAGGAAGTTTAAAAATATATTTGAATAAAAACTTCCCAAAAAATCACTAAATTAAAAAAGCTCTTTAAAACTACCAATCTTCAAGAAAAAAAACTCAAAATTCATCCAATTCAAGCTGACTCTACTTCATTCTGTCTGTATTTTAAGTATAGGGATTTTGAAGATTCAAACCATGGATCGCGGACGGAAATATTGAAAGAAACATGTGAATTAGGGTTTGTGGCAATCGCTCTAAAAACCGTGCATTTACATATATGAACTAAAACAATTACATAAGTTAATTTGGTCGACTTTCTTCTTTTGAATAAACGTATACGTAAAAAGTTGGGATTCGGGCTCGAAACTGGAAAATTATTGACCTTTTAAAAGATTTCAATTTTTAAGTAATATAAGGTTTTATATGGTTATATAATTAATTGCCTTATAATTTCGTCACTCTTGTCACACTTAGCAACTACTAGATACTAGATAACTGTCACGACTACAACAACCGGGTCTGTACAGCAAAGAAATTGTACTGTAACTGTCTAGACTAAGATGAATAGACTAAAAACTAAAAAAAAAACATTTCAAAAATTATGTCTCGATTACTCCCTAGGTCACGACTAGTCAGGCTGTTGGAGGAAGTGTGGGCAAGGACGTAAGACAACGCAGCTGGATGATGAACGGCCATATTTAAGACAAGATAAATAGAGCGAATGCAACACTGCAATGACATGGGCGCCCAAGAAAAGAAGAAAAAAAAACCTGAAACGATCTGTCAATGAACAGTATAGAGGGGAAGGAGAGAAGCAAATCGGCGGCCAACTTTAGCCCACAGAAAGAAACGTAAGCATTCTGTGAAGGCCTTGTGCGCCACGAGGCGCGTAGAAGATAGGGAAAGAGAATTGCTCCTCAGGTAATAAAGAATTCATTTGTTTATTTTTCTTTGTCAGTCTTACAGTACGTTACTAACTTATAAATAATGAGGGAAATAGAATTGCTCCTTAGGTAATAAAAAGATCATGCGTTTATTTTTCTTTGTCTGTCTTGCATTACGTTACTAACTAATAAATAATGAAACTGTCCAAAACTAAAGGTGGCAATAAATAAAGAAGTTACAAGGGGGCCATTATGAATGTTACGAAAGGACTTATATGGACCTACATTTTGTGTAGTTGAAGTTTAATGTTAGTAATTTCAAGATTATGAAGCTTTTCTCTCCACTTCATTGCTGATGATCACACGACATGCTTAGTATTCTCTGAGGTCAGTTCTAACGTATTGAGTTGATAGCGTTTAGATGAGTCCTTCAAAATAACTTGCATTCTTTTATCCAAATGCGGTCGTGGAAACAATTAGGATCATCGTCTGTACATAAGAGTTGGGTATCTTGTTTTGAGTTTGACATTTTGTTGATTTTTAGAAAATCGTTCTTAGTAAAGGTACGAGTTTGGTGCAAATAAACCAATTATATGGTTTATTTTAAGACTGAAAGTGAGGTAATTTTTTCTAACCATGTGATGAAATAAAATAACATTCGCATCTTCTTTCACATTTATACTAGGGTATTTATATGAAACAGACGAACAAAGAACAGTTAGAACTTCTGGCATTCACATATATATTACTCTCTTGTTAAAAACAGCTGTAACTCGAAACCGAAAATATGTAAGTTGTACTTCAGTATCTCTGTGCACTACAATGACGTCATGAGTTAAACAAACAAACTAGCCGTTATCGTAAAATCGAGAGGTGGCTAACGCAATGTTTTGAGCCAACTAAATAATAGTAAAGTGCCTATAAAAATAACAATTGTTTTTGTAACCACTTAGTGTTTGGAAACTAAGGAAGTTTTTTAATTCGGTCGTGTTCTCGATTTTTTTATTTACATATGAAGTTCAAGTTTTGTTGGTTCACGACCGCGTTTTAAGGGCACTGGGTTATGACGTCATTCCCGGACATCTCTGGATCAAAACGTAGCAAGATGGACATGTATGAATCAGAGGGTTTCGATTCAGAAGTAGATCCAATTCCTCATACAGCTCTCAGTTCTTTTGCCCCTTTGTGTTAAGAAAAGTTCTCATTTGCTCAATATTACTCGTCGGGAATGATGTCACAACCCAGTCCCGTGAAACGCGGTCGTGAAAATGTTGCTAGTTCGGACAACTGTAGATAAAAAAAAAACAATTTGACCAAATTTTAGATTTTTTTTTTGCAGAAATACTTTAAATTGTATATGAAAAGAAAAATGTTACCGTTATATGCACTTTAAAATTTAACAAGGAAATTGATTCTTGTGTTAACAAAATCTATACATTTTTTTTATCAAACATGCCTCCGTTTGTCTGAGTCACGTGCGGGTAAAAGTTTCTATTTAAGTATTAATGCACGACGGTATTGAGTAACTCTCGAATGAGATTGTGTTTCTACGCTCCTATCTGAGAATCAATCCAGTTACGAAAGGTGCTGACTCTCGAGAAAACCGAATAAAGTTCGCTGACCCTACAGTTAGGAGACCCCCAACTAACAACGCCGTGTTGTATCCACGCGCCATTGGATGTCTTGCAGACATAAGGGCCGCCACTATCACCATGACAACCAATTATGTTTTGGCCAGGGTCGCCCCCGCATATCATCTGGGGCGTTATTCTTAGTCCTCTGCTTACTGCTGGTGGGTACCGCTGAACTTTGGTATTGCAGCTGTTGGAGTCAATAACTGGCAGCAAGGCTTGTTGTAGAAGATGATGGGAGTTCCCCGGATGTTGAATTTTCCCCCAGCCTTTTGTAAAGAAAACATATAAAAGTTATTAGCATCAATTTTTACCTCACATAATAAAATTAACATTAAAACATTAACATTAATAATAACTATGATATCCAAAGAGTTTCATTCCTATTGTCTATCTAGAAAAATGAATCACACCTCTGTATAAGAATGAATCTTCCCAAGTGTCTTTTTTTAAAAATTATTATCAATTATTTGCTATTGAAACGGCATGGTTTAGTGCAGTTATACATACGCATTTAACGTAGATTGGTCTGAAAACATAGCTTTTCGACAAACACACGACTTCAGAGAACGTTGTAAGAACACTTATAACTTTGGAAAAATTAAGTAATGCTTTTCTTAAGAATCACACAAACAAAGATTATAAAAGACTAAGATCTTGAAATGTTTACAGCATCTCAATACTCATCTAGAGCAAGAGTGAAATAAGGTAAAACGAAAATTATTTAGTGTCAGTTGTTAAGTTTCAATGGCAACAAAGAAACAAAGTTTCTAAGTTTGTTTATTCGAAAGTTCGTTTGCCTTATAAGTATATATAAGGAAAGATGATTTCTCTTCTGATAACTACAGACCATAAACTTATTTTCAATCTAAAATTGCGTACATCCATACTCCGCTACTTGTAACTTTCCAGTTACAGCTTTTTCAAGAATTGAAAACTTCTGCAAATGAAGTGGTTGTGATGGCGAGGGGGAGTGAGGACGAGTTGACCCCAGTCATTTTTCTTTTTCTCTCTAATTTCAAAAGGTCTGTGTAGCAAAAACTCTGTGATGTGCTTCCTGCCATCGTCAGTAAAACTAATTTACAAATTCGTAAATGAGTAGGTATGTGGTTCTAATTAACATAGAGAACAAAGTTAACAATACTGTTGAAAAGAGATCTTCAGGTTTAATTGCTTGACTTGGTTATTTAGACTAGGATTTACACGCTTGATATGGATAGCCTCTTTTATCCTTAGCGCAAATTCCGTTGCGGCGGAATCCAAAACTTCAAAACAATGCTTCGAGCAAAGTTGCGAGCATGCTTCGTTGCGCTCTAGATGTTTATGATTAATTGAGGCCTTATCCGTAACTAGATGTTCATTAACGCGCGTTGCTAGGTGTCGGACTGTTTCTCCGACATAGCTGGCTGTGCAGCCAGCACGCGAGAATTCACGAACGGTCTTTGACACTAAACAGACTACCTATTTTAAATCGGGTGAAAACTAACTTAATGTTAATTTTGTTACAGTAGCGTATAGTCAAAAGGGTTAAACGTTTTTGCGTGAAAGATAAATAAGTGCCAAAAAACGGCAGTTTAAAATAAAAAATATTCGAGCGGTCTTGGTTGAGCTGATGTTTACACTACCGGGTGCTAACTTATTATTTAGTGACCGATTAATGGCCTGGTCAATCAAATGACCAGGATACATATTCTTCTTAAGGATATTAATAAGATTTTGAGTATCTCTATGGAAACCTACCCATGAAGATTCTAAAAAGTTTGCCAGTTAGGCTCCAAGGTAGGAACGTAAGACTTACCTGTAATAAAACATTTTTCTCCAACGCTTACGTTTACATTTGGTGGAGGTAAACAAACAATTCCAACGCGATTGTTTAGTTTTGCTTTGCCACTCAGCTCAATTAAGGCGACGTCGTAATTAATGAGTCTGTTATCAAAGTTTGGGTGTACAACTATTCGCTTTCCAGTGAAAGTTTGCTCCGAGCCTGGAAAAGAAAACAATGAAACTGAAATAAATCGTCTGTAGCTTATCTCGGTGTCTGTGTGTAAACTACTGTACTAGATTTATCAGGTTTGAAGATCTTATATCTTTAAATTTGTTTTATTAGATGATTTATGTGTTAAAGAGTGTGTGTTACAGGCAATGTAAAACTTAATTTTTTACTTTTTGGATTAAAACTGCTGTCATTTGTGAACACGAAATTCGAATAACCAAAGAAAACTTATATGTCTAAGTATGCTTTTTAATCAAAAAAAGATTGGAATGACGTAAATTTTGACCGAGCAGACCGGGGACTGGTAACCTGTGACGTAGCGCTAGCAGTAATGAGTTATGTGGTTTTTGTTTAAAAAATTTCATTTCTCTTAAAAAATGTCAGTTTTTATTTCAAGCAATTCCAAGGGAATAATTCATTGATTAAAATTATAACAATGTGACTATTGTATCCTGAATTAAATTTTTTGAGATAAAAAAATTGTCTCTGCTTCATGCCTCGTGCTACGTCATATGCCTCCTGTTCCTTCACATTGCACGCTTCAAGTCTAATAAGTGTAACGGGAACGGCAAGAAAAGGTTTTGTTTTCGAAAATTGCTATTCTTAGAGGGTTCTACTTTTCATCTGGCGCTTAAAAATAAGCTTGAAAGGGACTTTAAGACCTTTCTAGAGCCAAGTCGCCTTTCAGGCCTCCGCTTATCTCTAATTCGATTCCCTTGGATAAGACACCGGTTCAGCGTAGACAAGCTCCCAGCAGAAACTGTTACTCATTTATACAGCTGGGTCGTTGGAACAAGTCGGCGGACAAAGCGTCTTGCTAAGGAATTAATACAGCACAGTGGTTTGACCGGGCCTTAAACTCGCGACCCTGGGTTTACGAATCCAACCACTCGGCCACTGCACGGTACATCACTAGCATTCACATTCACTTAATGTTATTTTATAATTACCTTCATTTGTTAAGCGATTGTGTTCTCCAAGCATTATTCTGTAGTTGGAAGGGTTTCTGTCTGTAACGCAGTGAGCAGCTGTCATTATCCAATTTTCCTTAATAAGCGATCCTCCGCAGTAAAAGCTTCCACTACGGTAGATTGCAGCTTGCCAAGGCCAGGAACCTTCGGGCACCGTGCGACCGCCGATAATATGAACAATACTGCGCTTGAAAACGTTGGGAGCACTTGGTGAAAAACCACATTTCACTGAAATTGCATCAGAAAATAAATTCTTTAACTTTTTCAGACTCTACTTTTCTCTACTAAATATAACTAGGCTACATACAATTTATATACTTTCGTCGATATATTTTCACAAGAATGACATCCAAGTAATTTGACTTACTTGATTTTAAGACAAAAATAAGAAATTGTTGGAGCACATGAACTGAATAGGACCTTTTCACGCAAAAATACATTAAACATATCAAAAATCTGTGGCCGGCAGCAAATTCAGCGAACCCGTATTTAATAGCAAAGTAGCAAAGTTTCGTTAACATTTCCATAAAACCTAATGCAAATGTGAAGTTTTGAAACTTGGTCTTAAATTACAGAAAACATATGGGAAAAATTGGAAACGAGGCTGCCCGTTCACATCACTTTTCTTTTGAAAATTGTCTACTTTCAAACCTTTGTATATCTCCGTCAAATTGACGGCAATCTTTACGAGACTTTGTAGCTTATATTAACTATTATTAATGTGCTGAGATTGACTTTTTACTTGTTTTTCCCAATGAACTGAATATACTTCTATGCAGTGCTAGTTTCATAAAGGAGTATATACTTCATCGTCATTTGTTTAAAACATGCTGTAATTGGTTCAGGCCTAGAGGAGAATTCTAATAAGCAGTTGTAATATTATTTCGTGGTTATACTTACATAAAGGGGCCACCTTCGGTAACGCACATTGTGGTGAAAACAGACAGTTGTCTTCACCAACATTTTGATGTTCGTTCAGCCAGATCTCGTCAATTGCAATGTCCCCCCTGCTTCCCTTACCAACGGTTCCTTCAAACGTTAACTTTAAATCAAAATAAAATGTGTAAGGACACGATTATTACATACGATTGCCATGGACACTATTATCATATACGATAGCCATGAACTAGATTTTAACTATCGTGACTTTTATGCACTAGTAAAAGTATTACTAAACCCCCAACCCGGGGAAACATGGGGTATTAGAAATGACAGCTTTGGTAAAAACCCCACTTAAGTCCCACCGTTAATCGACTCTTCTAAAAGAATAAAGCGCCAAGTCAGTTTAATCAACGCAGGACGAACTCTTTTTTGATAAATTAACCACATGTAACAGTATTAAATGTCCAGTTCATGAAATGAGAAGGAGCTGCAGTATTCAATGCAACTTTCATTTCTGGGGCACTGAAAACATATACTCAGCAAAGTTTTGCGATCTAAATTTTAATGAATAATGGAACAATTTGCTAGCTGCCTTTTACTTTATTTTAATAGGACACAAAACAATAAAGCCAGAAGTGAAGAATATCTTACTTAACAATATACTAAATTCTCACCCTCTGAGCTTGTTCAATAAGCAGATCCCCACTTACGCCCTATATATGCCCCACGTTTCCCAGGATGGGGAAGGGGTTATATTGCCTAGTGCATTATTATCAATCCTAGCAACCACATCATGTAAATCTAATGAGCGAAATTTATAGGAGATGTGACAACTTCTCCGTAAAAACTAACTTTATTTGCGTTTCTTACGCTTATCAGGATTACGAATGTTTAAATTATAGCGGTTAAGATTTTCTTTATTTCTATCGTTCAGAGAGAAGTTGAAACACAGCTTGGTCCAAAATTTGAATTTCGAAAGGTGTCAGATATGAGAGGAGCTATCAATTTTATAATGCGAGTCTTTTTTAAGAAGCTAACTAAATACAAACTGATTGTCGCTTACCGTATAGGTACCCAGTTTAGTAAGAGGAATAGTTGCCTTTCTCCACTCGTCTCCTTGGGTTCCACTTAGTTGCCATAGCAATTTGTCGTCCTGGAACACTTTAAGCGTCCCCATATCTGCCCCATGCATATGATGGTAAAACGTGAAACATGCTGGGTAATACAGCCTGAATGGGTATGTTCGAATGCGTGCTTTTTCATTCTGTGCATGCCCTCTTGCTTCTATATACACGTATCGTCCTATAGAAAACGAAGTCGTAAAATTTATCAACGAGAAAATGAAATACTCTCGCAGGGGCGTAGCCAGGATGTTTTCGAACGGTGAGGGGGGGGGATCACATATTTACATTGCATCAGAGTAAGGGTGCTCATCAGATTTTCGTGGCGTTTTTGCCACCTGGTGAAGGTTGTTTGTTTAAGAAAGTTTGACAACGGAATGAGGGGGATCACGGGCGCGGCAGCTTCAGCCCCCCCCCCCTTGGCTACGTAAAGGTAAAAGTATCTTTATTTAACGTCAGTAGTTCCTTCAGCTCTCAGAGAGTGCTGGTATCAATGGAAGCCAACGGTGCGCCCTTGACCCTCTCCCTCTGTCAGTGCTCCGTTTTACGGGTATTCAAAGCTACAGCTACACTATTCAGATGAAAGTCGAAACAGACGTGCAGTCACCGGGGATCGAACTGGGGACCTCTAGCTCCGAAGACTGCGCACTAACCAACTGAGCTATACAACTGTTTCTAGGCTACGCCTCTGCACTGTGGGTAATACAACATACATATGCTTAGTTTTAGAATTTAAACCAATAACTACAATAAATGTTTTCTTCTATTCGGTATAACTTTTTTGGTTTATCAAAGTATCAGCTGCAACCTTTGGTCGTATCAGCAAAAGGCACTAGCTACAGTTTTCTATACAAAACAACTATGAATTTTACTTTTCGAGCGTGTAACTTTGTCCACCCAGAACGCCAGTCTCATTATATAAAGTTCACTTTTTGGATGACTGGGACTGTGTTACACATTAAGTGAGTATATTTTAAATAGGTCGCGCGATCTATCCAACAAATCCATGTACGTCTTCACACATCAACCAAGATTTTCGCGTTGAGTGGTTTCACTTTCATTTAAGAGCATCAAACTTCTTCTGCCTAAACAGTGGGGAAAAAATCATAAACTAATGGATCCTTACCATTTCCTGATTTGTCTTTTGAAGGTCCTGTACCAGCCGTTGGAGTGGATGAATTCCTAAAGACCCAGTCAAAATCATCATCTTTGACATTGAATAATCCACAGTTCCCATCATCAAAATTACAGTGAGTACCTAAAATTAGTAATAATGCAGTTGTTTAAGCGTTGACTTATCAATATATAACATAAAGTTCTTTTAATAATTTAAAAGAGATTATACATCTTGGATGAATATACTTAGTAAGATTGTTCAGTTGTTTCACAATGTCATTGGTTAAGGAATGCGACATTTCGACTGTCTACTGCTTTTTCTTTGGCGATGTATCAATTGTGATCTCGTTGGAGTAACGAATAAGAAAGAAGTATCAGATTCAGCTCCATCAAAACAACATTTCTGCTCCACTACACAACAGACGAATAAAACCCATTTGGTTTATTTTGGTGGAGCAGGCTTGACTCGTTGAGTGTTATACAATCCTCTTAACGTTAGTTCAGGAGTCAGAGCCTAGACTGACTCAACACGTCCTCTATTCATTTTATATACTCAACTACTACCCACAATACACTTCTTCTATTTCGCACCCAGTCTCTACTGTCGGCACCGTGCTGCAGAAATATCAATTTCTGTCTAATTCGTTCCTAAGGTCACTCAATCGCTAGAAATTTCATATTTACAGGGGCAGCAGCATTAAGATACCTAAAGCTGGGCCTGCAACCGTGCGCTGACATCAACACGTGACAGATCCTTTCAAGATTTCGCGCGTATTTGACAACAAGTCTACACATCGCCTGAAGAAGACTCGAAGTAAGCAGTCGAAATGTTGCAGGCCTCAACGACTCCCAACTGAACGTTAACAATTTTACGAACTTTCACTTTGTACCTCCAAAGAAGAGGAAAACATCTGCTTGCACCTACCTATTGGCTCTGCGCCTTCTGGTGGCGTTGGATTGTCGGTTGCTGAAGCTGTTGTGGCTGGAACTGCCGTTGTCGGTACAGCTAAAACGTTGTAAAGAAGCAATAACTTAGTCTTAACAAGGCCTACTTCGGGTCCTAAAGTCGCTGCAATTTAGAGCGACTTAGAGCGACTTGAGACAACTTAAGGCAACTAAAGGTGCGACTTTAGTCGAATTAAGGGGAAAATTGAGTGGAAAGTGTGATTTAAGGCAACTTATGATGATTTAAGGAACTTAAGGAACCGGAATAGGCCTTTTACAGGTTAACCCCTTGATGGCAAAGGGAAGAAAGGAGGGGAGGGGGGGGGGGGGGGGGTT
>JAOBAT010094493.1:0-16963 GCA_026413305.1 Hydrozoanthus tunicans | reverse complement strand
CAAACCCCAATTTGCTCAAGAGTGTAATTGTAGCTTTAATGTTCTCAAGACAATGGTTATAATTGTTTCCCTGAAGAAATGAGTCATTAATATACCCCACTGACAAATGACCTGCTTGTCTAAGTGTACAATATACTGGCTTTATTAATTTGGTAAACTTCCATGGGCAGCAAGCTAACCCATTAGGGTAACAGGTAAATTGATAAAGTGTGCCTTTCCACATAAATTTGAGAAAATTTTTGGTCACTGACAAATGACCTGCTTGTCTAAGTGTACAATATACTGGCTTCATTAATTTGGTAAACTTCCATAGGCAGCAAGCTAACCCATTAGGGTAACAGGTAAATTGATGAAGTGTGCCTTTCCACATAAATTTGAGAAATTTTTGGTCATCTTGAGCGTTTGGGACACAGTAATATGCGTCTTAAGGTCAATTGACGCCATATAGCATCCCTGTTTCATCATGGAAATCGCTGCCCATACAGTTTCCGTTTTAAAGTGATCATATTTAATATATTGATTAAGTGTTTTTAAATTCAGTATCATACGAAACGAGCCATCACGTTTTTCTCGTAAGGAGATTGGAGAGATAAATTCGCCAGGTTCATGGCATGAGCGGATAATAACTCCTTTATTTAGTAGGGATAAAATTTCAGTATCATCAAACTCATGTTTCAACCCTTTCCATACGGGTTGAAAGGGTGCAATAGTTTGTACTGGTTCATGCACAAATGGGATCATTTCGCCTGAAACAGACGTCAAAATTTCTGGGTCAGTCGTCACACTCTGCCACGCATCAAAATGGCGGGCGATTCGCCCCGCTTGGAAGGCCTTGACTTGGAAGGCCCTTATGTGAGTGAGAGAGTTTTGCAGCTCGTCTCCAAACAGAAGAGTTGTCATTGGCACGCTTGGCGAACCCAACAAAGCGTAGTCTTTGTTCAAATGTGGTTTTATGGCTTCCCGCCGACGCTGTGTGATTTCAAAACATGTATGGCCAAGTAGCGCCAAGGCGTCTGTATTCAGACGTACCAGGTCGTCGAGGCAAAGCTTGGAATTGTCAGCCTTTGCTTTAAGCAGATGTTCAGTGCTTTTTAAAATAATGTGACCGACCTTTGTGACTTGTTCTTGAACGCGGGAAACTTTGAGATCATTTGCCCTCGCAAAGCGGTTGAGCTTTGCCCAGATTTCTGGGTTCACTTGGGTCACAGCAATTTTTGTATCGCAGTTCGCTGGTCGGTGGTATTTACCTAGCTTCTCTTTCAGGTTATCGTCACTTAGCCTTTGGAGCCAGCGTTTATTGCAATCGTGGCTAATTTTTCTGACACAGGGTCGTCAGTTTTTTCGGCTTCGTTCAATGAGCTATCTCGTCGAGCAAAGCGTCACTGTCGTTGCTCTGGGCTGTCCCATCGTCTTTCTCGGTGCCCAGAAGCTCCTCTGAGTTAGAGGCGATATTTGTGTCTGATTCAGACTGACGGTTTTGAGCCAACTTGGCTTTTTTGGTAGATTCTGCCGTAGTTATGAACCTGTCTTGTCGCTCATGGAGTCGTTTTAGCGGTTCGCCCATAGTTAACATGGTACTGTTTATGTTTCTGATTGCATTTGCAAACTCACTCTCACAAGACTCGTCAAGCTCTTCTATCTCTATGTCGGCCAGACCGTCCTCTTTTTCCGTCATTATTACTGACGAAGTTCTGATGAATTATTTATCGCGCTGTGATAAAGCCAACCTGTCGCTCGAAATCCTGTACGCAACTGAAGCTCGAACTCACTGACGCTATCTCACGTGACTTCGAAGCGACTTTAGACCAATGGTGAAGTAGAATCACGTGTCTTTTGGCCTAACTCTGAAAGCATTGCCATCCCTGCCGGCAATCGTAATGGCCAGCGGTTAGCGTGTTCGACTTGAATTCCTTAGGGTCGTGAGTTCGAGCCCAGTCCAGACCACTGTGTTGTGCCCTTGAGCAAGACACTTTACCTGACTTTGTTCCAGTTGACTCAGCTGTATAAATGAGTACCAGTTCTGCTGGGGGCTAACCTGCGATAGGTTAGTGTGCTGTCCAGACGGAGTCAAAAATTCTCATCCGCCTAACACAACAGAAACCGGAGATAAACGCCGGCCAATGAGCCGCTTAGGCTCGAGAAAAGATTTTTAAATTTTGCTAGCCGGCGATCGGGCAATTTAATTCAAACTTTAGGAAAACACTCTTGTTATTTCTTTTTCGAAATTTGGCTCGGGCCTCATTCGATTACCTATAAGAACAATGAGGTTTTCTGATAGTTGGTTATACGTGCAAATCCTTTGGAGCACTTTTAACAGTTGATAGATGAATGACATATAAACCATTGAAATTTATTACAACTTAAAAGTATATTCGAGTTTGTGAGATAGATATAACTAATACACAGTAAAGATATAAATGACACAACATACTTTTGAACATTTCGAACCAATTGGCACGTAACGTTCTGTTATTCACCAGACAACAGAACTCAAACATGTTCGCAAATTAATCCTCTCTAACAATACCCTTTAAGTCCACTTTAGCGTTGACCTTTGGATGTTATTTGTGCCATTCTTGGTAAATGACGACGTGATCATGAGGTGATTAGCTTGAAATTTCCTTACGTACCATTGGCCTTCGTACCTAAGATTAAGCGTAGTAAATCATAAAAGAGTTCTAAGATCAAGCAGAAGTGTGAACCTCAAAATCCCTTTGGAAAAAGGAACTTTTCAGGACAAAGCGGCCGAGATTTTTAATAAATTGCCGTCCGACATGAGGAACACTAAGAAGTTCAATGATTTTTTTTAAGAAAACATTAACTTTTTTGAAGAAGAGTATATAATAATATTTTTTTATGATAGTATACATTGAATGTATTATGTTTAAATGTTTTTGATTGTTTCTATACATGTATTAGTTTTGGATAGTGTTTATAGGTTATAAGTTTCTTGTCTGCTGAAGAGCTACTATGTGGATATTCTGACAATAAACTTTTATTATTATTATTATTATTATTATTATTAAATTATTATTATTATTGTTTCATACCTCACCAACGTGCTAGTCTGCGTAATCATAAGCGTTTCAGGAAATTTTGGACGCGCAAGGCCTCTCACCATGTTTTTACTCATCTCGTTTCCCGCGCGTCCAAAACGTCGTGAAGCTTTCTTCACATGGTTGTTAACCAATGTGCATGCATAAACGAAGTTTATTGATCGGTGCATTGAATTGTGTCCGGTATCAGGTGTTTCCACTTGCCACACAAAATTGCTAGCCTGCAGTGCAAACGGCGGAGGTGTTTAGTCTGAAGATTTAGACAGAAGGTTTAGAATAGGTTCTCGTCCTTCCCCTCCCCCGTGAAAAACTATGTGCTCTGCCTCTCCTCCCTCTACTTATTTTCTGCTTGTTGATATACAATGAAAACTAACGTGGCATAAAGGACTAGGTGATCAACCAACACGAACAGTAAAAGAATAAAGGCAAATGGATAACTGCTTAAACATACTGACCATTGTTGGTTACTAAAAATATTTTAGTAATACAATTACTCTATTCATATTTTCTTGAGTAAACCTTGCCATGGTTTTTTTTGTGTGTTTCACGTGAAAAGTAAACAAACGAGACAGTCTAATCGACTCAACACTGGATGAAACAGTAACAACGAGTAGAAAAAAGAGGTGTTCATGTTTCATTTACAAGCATTCTGTGAATAGATTGATTTCCACGAGTTCCTTAGTAAGACAAGGAGGACTTGGAGTTGGAACTGTTCAACGCAATTAGAAACTATTATCAGTACTCGACAAGATTAAAGGTAACTTAGTATGATTTTTCGGGATATGCAGGGACGTGCCGCTTTTAAGAATATACTTTCTTGGCTGTCTGATTATAAACAAGGTACGTTTTTGACGTCTTCAATTTTAACAGGGTATACATCGCTCTTTTAACCATCATAATAAACATGATAGGATGCTCAGAATATATCATAAACAAGGCGTGATTGTTACTTACAACCATAAACAGGGTATAGAGGTTGATAACGTAATGACTAATGTCATAAAGAGGGTCAGGGCTTTAGAGCTAGGGTGGCGCCCCCTACCCTCAATTGGGATGACTACAACCGCCCCTCCCCCCCCCCCCCTCTCAAGGCACAGGCTTCCTAATCTTTGGCAGGACCCATTACCCGCCCACAACTCCCATACTTGGCCTATGTCACGGCTTTTTCACAAACCAGTCTATTTTTAGATGACTTCTTCTACTTCAGCTGCAAAGAAATGTATAAGAAAACCAAATGGCGGCGACATGCTGGTCTTTCGACGTTATCTCGCTTTAACGTAAAATTGTAATCCTAGCTGCGTTGAGCCGTTGACCTTCGTTCCCTTTAAGTTTTCTTCAGACAGCACTTAAATAAACTGTATATGTACCGATAGTAACATTGACCAATTGTAATATTGTCTTGTGTGCGTTCTCTGTGAACTTTCCCGCACTTAATTTGCAGTTTATGAAAAGAACTAAAAATTCGTTGAAAGACCAGCATTGCACCATCACCTTTTTACTTGTCTATTTCCTATCACCGGAAGTGGCAGGATAGACAGACTGGTCTGTGAAAACGCCGAGCAACTTAGCTTACCCAATGAGTTGGATGCTCCGGCTAATACTAAGAAATAACCAATCTTTGAATTTGAAATTACTTATTATTAGCCCTGAATTCGCCTCTACTTTCTAGACACCAACATGGATGACTCATGCTAATGGCAAATGTGACATCATTGTTTCAATTTGGTGTTACTTCGCAGGGTACCACGATTCCCGCTGTGCTGGCCAGCGGTATTACCCCACAGGGTACAATACGGCTCAGTTGAACTATTTTCGAACCAATTAATTGTCAAAGACGTCAATTAAGTAATAAATTTACATTTTTTGTTTAAAAACAAGTTTTCCCCTCTTCTTCATAGCACAGTCTCCCTTTCGACGAGAAGCCGTTCTGCTCCGGGGCGATATGATTGCTCGCGTGAACGTCCGAGACTTGCTTGAACGCATGCGCATTTGGTAAGAAAAACTAAAGAAGCTCCAAGAAATGTGACCGCACCGGATGCGTAGAACGCAGGAACGTAAGAGCCAAGCTCGTCTGCCATTAAACCTGTGGTAGAGTTAGAGAACAGATTGGCCTAAAATGAATCAGTGATAACCCATATAGCTCTGGTCTGTTTATCAGCAACTAAATCCTTCGCGCAAAAATTTAAGCAAAATACTACAATTCGTGAGAAACGGGAACTTATTAAGCATGAAAAAAAAAGAAAACTTGTCCCAACCTGGATAAACTAATAACATTGAGTTTTTGGCTGGAGTAGCAACACGTCATAGATGACGGCGATTTAAACATTCTATTTTCTAGCGCAATTAGCCTCGTTTTTCGTAGCATGCTCTTTGGAAAGTTTTACTCAAAAGCGAGGCTAGTGGTGCCAATTGGAATGTGAACAAAAGAATATTTACATCGCCACCATTCATGTATAGGGACTATTTGGGTTGAAAGGGAAAAAAATCAAGACGTTTTACGTCGATGTAAGACAAATTTCAACAAAGAGAAATCTCTCCTGTAATGCAATCACAGCCTATTGCTTAAGATATAACAAAATTTCCTCAGAATTCAAAAAAGTCTCAAATTAACCCTCAATCAGACAATCCCTCACCTGCAAACGAAGCTGCTTGGTATAAATAAAGTCTGTTAACTGATTGAACTGCTTCACGAGTGCCCGCAACACTAAAAAACGTACATAAAAGTTTTCATACCTGCTAAATATGGGCCAAGGGCAGAAAAGGCGCCATTAGACGTAATGAATATTCCCCAAGCGGTAGAAATTTGTTCCTCTTTGACGCAACCTGCAACCAACAAAGGGCTTATTCCATACAGGCCCCCGTCCAGCAGGCCAGCAACGACAAATACTATTAGCAAGTGATTGGCTGTTGTTGCAAAAGGCACGGTAAAATATACGATCCCACACGCAAACGAAGCTGCTTGGTATAAATAAAGTATGTTAACCGCTTTGAATTTAGCCAGGTAGCAAAATGAAAGGCGGCTAAAAAACTGACAGATAGCAAGATAGGTGTACAAAGCGATGACATCTTTTCGTGGAATGTTCAACTCGTCTGCGTATTTTACCTGAAAAAAGAATTACATCCGTGTCATTAAATTGACAATAACAGCTAGACAAAGTACTGGGGCGGGTAAACTTCCCTTTTTACTCCTATCTTCCATTTTCTCATTCTAATCATAAAATTCTACGGACACCATCAATACCTATCTATGTTCATGCCAAAGCATTTTTAGATATCATAGAAACAGATACTGTATTACATATACAGTATCATAATCACCGAGTGATAGGTCAGTCGGGAACAATATTTCCCCGAGTTCCTTAACTGTACCTAACAAGGGTGGCGAGGTCTTTGCGACAACCGAGGGCAAATATTGTCCCGGGCAGACCGGGCAAACGAGGTGATTAAGATATTTATTACATGGCTTCAGTTTTATATCAGTAAAAGAGAACAAACAATTATCTCTGCGCGCTCGCGTTAGCGAGAAATCGGTCAAATAACTTCCCGGTCCTGTATGGGAAGTTGTTGGACCGATTTTCGGTCAATCAGTGCGCAGGATTTGGTTATCGGCCTTAGAAATTTGACTTGCGATGTCATAAACGAGGTAAGTACAGGGAAATCTCAGACGGAGGTCAATACACAAGGCTGAGGAATAAGACTTCCTGGCAATTAACTAAACAAACAAGTACAAGAAGAATAATGAACCAAGTGCAAGTACTGAGGCGGTCTAAATAACACGTTCAATTAAGTCAAAGTAAGCACAAACGAGACTGAAATTTCTTACTAGTATAATAAAAGTGTCGTAAAGTAATATCAAAAACAGAGAAAAATGTTAGCAACAATGATTGAATTAATAACAACGACCTAAAATATATTTAGAATTTTGATTATAACCTCTTCTGTCTTTTTCACTTCCCTCTTCTTCTCTTCCCTCATTTTCTCTCCTCTCCTTCTTCTGCTCTTCCTTCTCCCCTTTCTCCTTACCACTTTTCTCCTCTCGCGCTTCTTCTTACCTCCATTCTCCACCCTTGTACTTCTCCCTTCCTTTCCCCTCTCCCCCTTCTCCTCCCCTCCCTTCTTCTCCCCACGCTTCTTCTCCCCGCCCTTCTCCTCCCCTCCTTTCTTCTCCCCCTTCTCTTCTCTTTCCTCCTCCCCACCTCTCTTCTTCTCCCCTTCTCTTTCCCTCCCTTCTCCTCCCCTCTCTTCTCCTCCCCTCCCTTCTCCTCCCTTCTCTCTTCTACCCCTTTCTCTTTTCCTTCCCTTCTCCTCCCTTTCCTCCTCCTCCCCTTATCCTCATCTTCCTTCTTCTCCCCTTCTCTTTCCCTCCCTTCTCCTCTCCCTTTTCTTGCCTCGCTTCTTCTTCCCTCCCTTCTCCTCCCCTCTCTTCTCCTCCCCTCCCTTCTCCTCTCCTCCTTTCTTCTACCCCATTCTCTTCTCCTTTCCTTCCCTCCTCCTCCCCTTATCCCCATTTCTCTTCTCCCCTTATCCTCTCCGCGCTTCTCCTCCCCTCTCTTCTCCTCCCTTCCCTCCTCCTCCCCTTATCCCCATTTCTCTTCTTCTCCCCTTCTCCTCCCCTCCCTCCTCCTCCCCTCCTTTCTTCTACCCCTTTCTCTTTTCCTTCCCTTCTCCTCCCTTTCCTCTTCCTCCTCTTTTCATCATCTCCCTTCTTCTCCCCTTCTCTTTCCCTCCCTTATCCCTTCTGCTTTCCCTTTCTCCTCCCCTACCCTCTTTCCTGCTTTTTTGTTCTCTCACCTCCTCCCCCCCTTTTTCGCTTTCCTTTTTCTTTTCTTCATTTTTTGTGTCGTTCGTCTTTTTGACCTTAGATCCAAATAATTGACTTACCGCATGAACAGGCAGAACGAAGTAAGATATATACGCCACAGTGAAGGAAACTGTGTAAATCATAAACATTTTGTTCTTTACCACAGACAAATCAAAATGTTTCGTTTTCTTTTCCTGTTTGTTTGGCAAGGTTTTCAAGGTCTCGCACCCCGATGGCGCAACACTTGGATCCAATACGCATGCGCATAATAGCGTGATTCCCATTGAAACAGCCATCGCTCTGAACGTGTTGACAAGTCCAAATGACTCAAGTAGAGCACTGTTTGCTCTCGATGTCACTAATGTGCCTGTACAGGCTGATGACGCAGCGATACCTACTGCAAAAGCCCGTCTTTTTACGAAATACTTGATAACTGCCAGAGTACATGCCATGTAGAAAAAACAGAACCCAATCCCAACGGCAACACTGTAGGACATAAACATCAGCGACAGACTGGGTACGACTGAACTAAGGGTAAATCCGGTTGCGCTTATAATGGACCCAAATACAGCAGTCAGTCTGAAGCCGAAGCGTGCGCACGAATATGACGCCAGTGGGCTTAAACAGAAAGCTCCGCCACTTGCCAACGCTCCAACCAATGCTGAAAATAAAACAGAGAAAACATGTAATTCTTTGACTATCTGGGCGGCCTATGACTAATAGGGAGACGACAACATGGACGACGACGGATTTCAAAAAACCGACTTCTTGCCTCCCCTTTTACGATCTCCTGTGGCTAGTTTGCTTTCTTTTTAAAACTAGTTATACGCCTTGTGAATAGAAAATGAGATAGAATTTTCTTTAAGGTCGTTCTCGTAGCCTTGAAAATTTAAAACTAAACTTTTCACGTTGTAATTTTCGAGACGATGGCGTGCAGGTGCCCCGCACGGTGCATTCCAACGTGCAGCTGTTTATTCACTATTGTTCTCTGCCGTAGTCGTTGGTGTTGCTGCACTTGTATCTCGCTGATGAAACTTTGAAAGATGCGATTGAGCTTTCAACTTTACAGTTTATCTATCATATTTTAGGAAAATAACAGAGGCCTTCCTTCCTTCCTTCCTTCTTGGATATCGGCTTTTTGAACGCTTACAGGTACATAGTGGTAGCAAACGAGGCAAAGTTGAGCCGATATTTATATTCATGGAGATGCAAGTGTTTATTGTCTTTGCCAACGCAACGATTTAACTCCCCATGTACTTCTAGGTATCTAGTTTTATCTACTAGGAACTATATCTTTATACCCCCACCTAAGCCCATCTTAAAATAGTCAAATTGCTAAAAGTATATAAAATGTTAAAATTTTCATTTTTGTGGCTACTGCACTCTGGGAATGTGTAGCCATGATGTAATGGCCTTGAGCGTGCGTGGATGCGTGCGTGCATGCGTTCGCTGTTAACTTTTACGCACGGACAGCCCAGAGACAGGTGCTGTTTCTCAAAACCTCGACTAACCCAGGGTTCACTATAAAAAATCTTCTTATTCACTATAAAACGTATTCTATGGTTGAACTCTATTCCACATACACCGATTAACGCAAATTCGGGTGTTTAATACACTTTGGGTTAAATTTTTAAATCCGACTCGATCAGATCGTGGATCAACTCGCTACAGTGCAAAGTAATCACAGATTTGCCGGAGGGTTTATTCCACTGGTTGCAGGTTGCAAGTTAAAGGTTTCAGGTTTGGCGCTGAAAAAATCACTGAAATAAAAATTCAAGAAAACACCTACTTTGTACCTACTTTGAAGCTGATTAACTTGCTGCTTCCGGAGTTCCCAGTTTATATACCTTATTACAGGAAATTTTAGCGTCACTTTAATTTAGCGATATCTAGCGAATTTTTAAATTCGCTAAATTAAAGTGACGCTAAAAAAAGTGTCGCTAATATAACCTGACGCCAAAATTTAGTGACTTAATATTTTTCAAAAATTCAAAAAATGAGTTTTTATGCAACAAAAACGCTTAGAAAGTCAATGTTGGCGGTAAAATGGTCAGGCCAAGATGTTTTGCAAGAACAAGTTCGCAACATGGTATGCAGCAGAAATCCAGAAGCAAGTCGATGACGGCATATCGTTTGAAGATGCAAATGTCGACCTCAAGTTATCCATTTTGAAGCCGATTCACACAAACTGGTTGGTAGAAATGTACAACTTCTTTTCAACCTCGGATGGGAAAGGCTATATCCTGAAAGGCTGGGAAAAAGCAGGCATCACGAGTGTGGTGTCTGGAGTAGAAATCTTACCGCCTCTTGTTCCGTATCAAGATATTCATAGTTTATAGGTGTTGAGTGGAAGAGACTTTTATCACATGCTTGACGAATGATAATTGTCCATGTATAGGAGTATTTTCATTTGAACTGTTGTGTTGAAGAACATTGTCGTTGTGTTTTGTTGATGTTGAAAATGAACATTGTTTGATTTTTTTGTTTGATGTTTTAAAAAATTACACTGATGAATAAAGGGAATCAAAAGAATAAGAAGTCGGGTTTTGACTCAAAAACGCTAAAATAAAGTGACTAGAAATATGATCTTTTTGAAAAATCGCTAAAATAAAGTGTCGCTAAATATTTGAGTCTCAAAATCGCTAAATAAACATGACGCTAAAATTTCCTGTAATAAGGTACTCAGATTGTCTCCAGCTGCTCATGCTATCCATCGATTGACAGACACAAGTTATATGCGAAAATCCATAAAGCTCAGAAAAATATAAATACTGCGAATTATTTTCAACAATATTGCAGGCTTTTTGTTTGTAGCAGTTATCTGGTACGGCATTCAAAAATGTGCCGAATGTATTCGCAGGTTGTTGAAGTTCCGACTCAAACCATGTACTTTGTTGTTACATTCTGCCATCTTGTAGAGTAAAAAAAAGATCTATTGCCATTCTTATTCTTTAAACACTACGAAAGGCAGCTGTCTACGCTTTTAGTGATTTACGGAGAATCATTCTCCGTAATACTTCATTCTTCCATTTAGATCGGAATGAACACACGCGTTTCCTTTTCTTGCTCTTAGGAAGGTCAACAGATGCCATCTCACAAGATAATTCAACTGAGTGTTTTTACTATAAACAGCCGTCGACAGTGACACCGTAGCGTGCACGTGCGAATCGAAAGGTGTTGAATTCTCTTCTCTGGACCAATCAAAAGAGGGCTTTTCATTTTTTGCGGAAACCGCAAGCCATCCGCCGGTCTTCATGAGCGTGAAAATTACAGTCTCAACACTTATTTATTAATTTAACTATATTAAATAACGAACTTAATAAAAACACCGAGGCTGAGACAATTAAAAAATTGTAACAGAGTAAATAAGAAATGAAGCTCCGTTGCTTTTCAAAATCGGGACATTTTCCGTCCCGACTGACGTCGAGTCGGGATTCGGGATTCTCAGTTAAAATCGGGACTGTCCCGCCTAAATCGGGACGGTTGGACACTCTGAGAATGTTTTATAAAGAACCAAGGGTTCATTAACTTCTTTTTCTTTTCATATAAAAAAGAAGAAAAAGACGTCAATGAACCCTTGAAAGAACTTTTTCGTTCCGTCAGTTGTAGCAATCAAATGTTTATATGTAAGCGCTAGACCTTTTGACATTTCAGTTGTAATTCGTTTAAATATATTTTCGTGTTTTTAGTGTTAAATTTCCCAAACTCTTACAATTTCATTTCTTGAATCTGTTATAAATAGCAAAGAATCATGTCAGTACGGGGTTTGCAGCAAGTTGTATTTAGGAATTCGGTTGTTTCACGGAGCTCACAGAAAGCTTTTTATAACTAGCGGTTTTTATCAAAAGGGGAGTGCTGCGAGCAGCTTTAATATTCGTCTTGTAGTTATGACTAGATTTTATGTAATTTCTTTGCTAGAAGAGTTCCTGAAGGGAAAGACTTAACTTAGACTTTAATCATAGACATTAGCAAAAAAATACTTGCCTTTAGCGTTTCTCTTCTACCGCGCGTGACTGAGAATATCAGTTTTACCACTTCAGATTTATATCTAATTTGATAACAAACTGTAACATAAGAACTCTTATTGGCAGAGTAAGTTTCTTTAAATACAACTGTGGATCTTCGCATCCAACGGAACGTTATCGGGTAGATAATTAAGCGATATCATCTCCGAATCAGGTATAACTTAATTGTCCAAAGCATTTAACTTCTTCAAGGATTCTATCAACTGTTTACGAGCGCCATTGCATTACGTACTGGCAACGATGATGAAACACTGATGAAAGAGCACTGCCTGCCCCATGAAACATGAAGGAAAAACTCTATCGAGCATGAGGCCGTAGGCCAACTGTTTGGAAAAAATTTTGTTTAGCTTGCTCTTGTCTATATATTTTGTAAAGAACATGAATATGGTTGAGTTATGTTCTTGCGAATTAATTACCAACCGAGAGAAAGCTGATAGCTTAGCAGGCGCGCACACTTGGAGGAAATGTTCATTTGTGAAAAAAATTATTCAACATGTTGAATATTCGGCGCCGATGGCACAAATGACCTCGCTCGAAACGTCCCCGTCCCCGTCCAACTGTCACGAATGACCATCAGCTCAGCTGATATTTCTAGTGTACGCGGGCTTTACGGTCTACCACCGCAGTACTGGTCGACCCCTTTCGAAACTCGTTCATAGCATAAACTTTTGTTACGGTCTACCACCGCAGTACTGGTCGACCACTTTTGAGACTCGTTCATAGCATACACATTTAATTATAATTAATACTAAGATTACTGTCGAACACTTCTAGAATTATAGATCAAGATCAAGATCCGAGAAACGTCTTTCCCATGCATGTCAGGAAGCGGCGTTTGCTGGAACCCAAACTAACCTGTGTTGGCTCTCGTTTCGTTAAAGTGGTCCATGACACTGGGAAGCAAAACTCCCCACGTGTTACAATAACCATTCACAAAGTTAAGCGAAACGAACGAAGCGGCACACACAACCAGAGACCAACAGCTGTCTGGTTTGTGACGATAAGTCTTCTCCCGTAAGTTTTGTTCGACATTCAGTCGTTCTGTTGTGCTAGACATGATACACTCATGTTATTTATGTCCAGAGAGATCTTGTTCGTAGCTTCTATCTGTATGACTATTGGGCAACTCTTTTGACAATTGATATCTGTGAAGAGAAAGCAAACTAGAGACCGGTCAGCTCTGGTCAATATTTTTCAGATCTAGAGGATTATAGATTATAGGATATATATCTTGCATCTCAGTTTCAATAACGTCTAGTGTCTGCCCATTGTCTGTCACTAGTACGCACAAAGTGATAGACAAGCAGCCGGTTGGCCGAATAATATTTTCTTCTCGAGTTGATTGTTACTGTTTTTCTTTTCAAAACAGTCCGTGCTACTATACTACGCATCTTATGACCATAAATCACGTGTTTCGTTTAGTCTAACATTTCTACAACAGTTAAACAGTCTGCAACTCTTACTGGCTTAGATTCAAATAGCTCTCTTTGTGTTACACTCGTTGTTTATGGAGTCCTGTGTTTTCACATTTGTTTTGATTAACTTAAATAACTTTTGAATAGAAGTTTCAGATCTTACATACTAAAATTTCAACTGTGCCCTCCCCCCCAAAAATTTTTGCTTCCGCCGCAGATGTTTCAAGCAACAAATCAAAAAGCTAAGCAACCCGCTGTCGTACAGAAAGCCGAAGAAAATTATAGAAGAAGGTAGATTACCGATTATAGAAAATTCAGGGCGGGCTCAGTATTAATCATCCTATATGATTATAAGAGCGACGGGAAAATGAAATTTCACCCCTAAAAGATACCATTCTAAAACCCCCTTTATTCTTGTTAATCTGTCTGTTAACTGCTTACAGTAAAAACAATTCATCAAATTTGCAGAAATGTTTTGTATTTTCACAGCAAACACCCTAGATACCGTTTTCTGGAAAAATTTTCGCTTTATATCCTAAAAGATACCCCGAACGTAACTAGAGTAAATGTACGACGATCGCTCCCTTCAGACGGCACAAGTTATAAAACGACAATATAAGGACGACTCTCTATTTTCTCCTGCAGCGCTTGCTGTCTCACACTATGCATGGGTGCACGTGACGGAAGCAGCAATTATTGGGGGGGGGGGGGGGGGGTACACAATGCGGAAAATTGTAACAGTTTGTTATCAAAATCTGAGATTCTTATTCAAAAGTTGTTGTTGTTAGCCAGTTTGGTTGTTTGGGCGGGGGGCGGCAGCGCCATCCCACCCCGGTTCCGACGCCGATGCTATGGAACAGGAAAACGATCTACATGGCGGCCTTTAGGTGGAATCATGTAAAAGGCAGATCAACCAAAATTTGCACAACAACAACCTTAACAGCATGTTACACTTATTGTTAACAAAAGTTGACTCCAGGGTAAAATCCAATGTTTCAGTTTTCGGAAATTGTGCGGAGGCAGCCTCTTTGTTGCGTTTCCATCGCGTGCTTATCAACCTGGTTTGTTTCGTCACGTTTTCCTCGGAAACTTCGGGGAAACCAGCATTATGGGAGATAGTAGTATTTTTGCAAAAAAGTTTGTTCGTTGTTAATAGCTACACTTTCTGGAGATGGGCGGCTTCTTCAGCTAACGGGGGGGATGGCAGACTAGTTATGAATGGGCCACAAAGTTATTTATAGATATAGCTAGCGTGCTATAAAAGAAGCTTAGTTGAACGTATAGGAAACTTCAACTTGCAAGCATTTGTGGTTTTACAGTTTCTTAAGGTTTTTTTTGTCGTAAAACCTGGTAGGTGACCACAGAGTGATGAACTTTTACGATAGATTGTTGAATGTTGTTTACTGTTAAACTGCATGCTTGTCACGGTGTTCGAGGTATTTCGGTTGAAGTATCAAGAAACCGCTTTTCGTCGAAATTTTTGCCTGTTGCCGCTTTCAGAAGAACTTTTTGTACTGTTTTGGTAAACCTTGAAGTCCTCACGGTTGGTTGAGTCGGGTGGGGAACATAAGATTATCGCGTTGATTACTACATAATACATTAAATAGATGGAACTGATTAATTGCTCCTTGGCTGTAGAAGGGAGATAACTAGTACTGCATGCTGCCGCCGTCTATAGCTGTGCAGGGTCTCGTCTGGGTAGTTGTGGCTCAGCAACATCTTGCACTTTCAGTTATCAACATCTTCGTCTAAAACAGATAAAACCTAACCCCAGAGAGTAGATTTTTCTAGTAAGATTTGATACCGTTTTTCGCTGTTGAAGCGCTCTAGCTAAACATTTGTTTTATTTGTTTACATTAATTCTTAAGCGAGAAGAAGTTTAAGGAGCTAACCAGTTGAAAAGGATTTATAGTACCCAAGAAAACCCTTTGGAAACACATGCATTTCATTTATGTATGAAAAACTCATCGTGCTTTGATCGACTGATACAATTGCAAGCTCTCTTCGTGCTCTGATTATTCTTGCGTTTTAAGCAACAAACATACTTTCGTTAGCAAACTGTTTCAATAGTGGATAGTATTTTTGCATGCTTAGTTTAGGACTCTAGGTGTTTATTACACCACGTTGATAAGTATGTGTGCGTGGCGTGTATGTGGCGCGGTATTAAACATGTTGGGTTTGATATTTTAAAATCCGAGTTCAAGTTAACCGATGGTCAGAGTCACCCGGCCACAGCGTGTGTGTGCTGCTTCGTTCGTGTCGCTTAACTTTGCAAATGGTTATTGTAACAAGTGGGGAGTTTTGCAACCCAGTGTAATTGACCACTGACTTTAACGAAACGAGAGCCAACTCAGGTTAGTTTGGCAGCAAAACCGCTTTCCTGACATTGGGAAAATAGTTTGAAGGCAGCGTTAAATCGAGTAAATACAGTAACACTCACCTCGAGAAGAAAAAAGATTATTCACCTGCGCATATGAGTGATAGACGCGGGGCAGACACGTAACATAAATAGAAGAGAAACAAGTAAGATAAATCCGATAAACCATTCCTAAATCTATATTTCTCTGCGCAAGTCTGTGGAATCAAACGAAATGAATCACCAAATCTGCCCGGCCTCTAGTTTGCGTAGGGTCTCGGATCTTCTTTCTTCTTTCTCATTAAATAGCCCAATACTAATTCAAATTAAATGTTTATGCCATGAACGTGCTAGTCTCGAAAGGAATCGATCAGTACTGTGGATTTCAGATTTTTGGTTTTCTGTTGTTGCTTCTGTTGTTGTACAATGTCAATGACTTAAGGTTTTCTTTACAGAGACAAATTTGAATCGTTTATAATGCAATCAAGTTTCTTCCGCAGCAAATGGATAGTAAATAAAAACTTTAACCCCGCGGTCAGTCACGAGAACAGCCGAGCTTGTCGCAAAGCAAACTGTAAACATGAAAAGACAACTAGGCCAGTCCTCGTGTGCCTTGACTCACCAAACTGATAAAAACATTATATATATACATTTAAATATTTTACCATTTTAATTTTAATACTTTTAGCCGTATTTGATCATTTTAAGGCCTAATTAGGGGGGAAGATACAGTTCTTATTAGATATGACCAGAAACCTAGGTAGATAGATAAATTAGCTAGACATAATATATAGTTATAGACAAATATATAGTTAGACAAGGCAGTACTTAGGTAGAAATGCTGATCGTTCGATACTACTTATTCAAGGCCATGTCGTACAATTAGATAAAAATCTCGATCATTATAATCATAAACTCAATGAGGTAAACGAATTTAATTGTTTTGACTTTTTTAAAAAAGAGGCTTGTCGTGTCTCACACAAGTTTGATTTCATTGACCTTTCAACATTGTCTTCTATGAAACCCCGACGCTTCGAATTAAAACGGAGCATGCAAATATATACCTTAATCGCACTAATAAGCCCCCGGGGGCTTATTTACCTTTGTACCTTCCGGACGGCCGGGGGCTTATTAGAGAGGGGGGGGGCTTATTAAAAACTGTCACATAGCCAGAGGAAGAAAGATAACATAAAGTCCGGTTACCAAACACGTTTAATTGCAACTAGTAACTTTGTATTCCTCTGGCGAAGTTTTCAAAAACTTCAAAAGATGTATTCGTCAACAAAATGTTATTTCAATACAGGACGCCT
>JAOBAT010094482.1:0-16967 GCA_026413305.1 Hydrozoanthus tunicans | reverse complement strand
CGAGCTAATCTGCCGAAGAAATACAAAACGCCCTGGCCTCAGATCTCAAGCTCTTTTACAACTCGAGGTTCCAAGGATTTATCTAGAGCGACACGAAGTGCTGCTGATGGTGCATTTTCCATCGCTGCACCTAAACTTTGGAACGAGCTTCCTGCTCACATTCAAAACACCACCTGCCTTGCTAATTTTAAAACAAAGCTTAAAACATTCTTATTCAAAGAAGCTTTTGCCTTAGTTTAAAAAACTCCCCTTTTTTAATTTTCACTCCTAAAATGTAAACAGTGTTTTTGAATATTTTTAGATATAAGCACTTTAAATACTTAATTATTATTATCATTATTATTATTATTAAGTTAATAATAGCCTTAAGTGCCAAGAATCTTCCACTTAAAAGCTACAGTAAATCCTTTCTCTGGGTTCGTACACCTTCAGAGCTTAAAAAATACAGGGTTTCCAGGGCTACATTTTTATTTTTTTCAGGGCTTTTCCAGGACATTTTAAACCAAGAATGAAAATATTAACAGTCAAAATCACCTGTTTAAGCAACGTTTTATTACTTAATGTCATGCAAATTTGTATTTATTGGACTAAATTTAACAACAACATGCAAAAAAATTAAGTTTTAAGTCTTAGTTGTTACTTGAAACAAAAAACAATGCATCATTTGGGAAACCTAGTTTTTTCAAGAAGTTCTATGAAATTTTCCACGGCTTAATAAAAAATTTCCAGGGATTCAAAAATTTTCCAGAGCCCGTAAGAACCCTGCTTTCTCCAACCAAGTGGCTCATTAGGCTGGTGCTTGATATGCGATCTTTGGTTTCCATAGTGTTAAGCGGATGATGGGAGTCCTTGAGTCTCCCTGGGCAAGATGTTATAACTAGTCACAGATTAGCCCCCAGCAGAAGCTGATGCTCATATATAATTATGTAGCTGAGTCAACTGGAACAGGTTGGGTGAAGATGTGTGTTGCTCAGGCCACAACAGAGTGGTCTGACTGGCACTCCAATTAGTGACCCTCATTGGCAGCGGAACCAGGGGGGAGGGAGGGGTACTAACCCCCCTCCCATAATATTTGGCTAACAACAGCAACTCGAAAATAGGAATCTCAGATTTTATATTGAACTGTTACAATTTCTGCAGCTACCAGCCTCCTGAGCTCCTTCCATGTCTTGCCTTCATTTTCTGTTTAGCTTCATTTTGTACCATGGGTTTTCCTCCTCTTCGTAAACTCCAGAACTACTGTATGATTCATGTTATTTGATAGATCAGTTCCCCTTTCTTTTCCTAACTTGTGTTGTTTGGGAAATTAACTATGACTGACACTGAAATGGCTCTTGGATGAGCTGTCATTACATCAATTACACTTAATGTCTATTATTTATTATTATTATCAATTTGTTTGAGAGGTTATAAGCACAGATGTTTGAATTTGTTAACTCAATAGGGCTGAAAGAGCTGCAAATATCATTATTTTTACATTATTGTTTTAGTGCCAACAAGATGCTATTTTGGTTCTACAAATTCTCATGATTGAGTGAAAAGAAAACTTACTGGCTGAAGTTTGCACTTGAAATCTCCAAACTTCGAGTTTCCACAATCACAGCAAAAATTCCTTAAAAAAATTGACAACGATTGTTTACAAAGAAGAAAGGTTGTGTACAGTGTTCATACTGTACTTCTATATGGCTACGCCTTACAAATAAAAGTAAAGTGGTGTGTTTATATAGAGCCCTTCCCACACGAGTGCCCTTTACAATTGATGATCAGTATACCCCGAGTGGACCAAGAAACCAATATAAATAAATAATTACAAACAGTCCATGTATGCTAGTACTCACTTTGCCAACCCCGGAAGGATGGAAAGCTGAAAGGCCTTTAGCGGGAAAGAGGTTCACCCAAAGATTCAACTGTCAACCAGGCAGGAATTGAACCTGAGACCTCAGGATTGGGAGGCAGAGATCTTGCCACTGGGCCAACCTCTGAGTCGCTGTCTAATTAGTACAGACCAACTACTGAACTTTAATCACGAATGCTGCATTCTGTTTGGTTAACCTACTCACTGTCTAGTTATTGAACAATGGACAACAAACAGCTATTTAAGATCTATTCAATTACAAATGATAAATTGATAATAGAATATATAATAAAGAAGCGATCTCTGGATAAAATTCTTAAAACACAGTAGCTTTGGGCTGTCTTACTACAGCCTTTATCAACTGCAGTACTTAGTTAAATAGCTGAAAGCTACTGTAATTTAAGAATTTTATCCAGAGATCATTTCTTTTTTTAGCAATTGCCGTTCTATAATGAATTTACCTAGATGCTCTTCCATTTTTAAAGATAAATGGATAATTAATGTAATATTTCAATCAAAGTATTACCTCTTGGTGTAGAGTTCAAACAGCTCATGTCCCTCATGGCACGCGAGACTGCATGCTAAACACACTCCAGCTGGGGGATTTTCCTTCGATGTGCAGGTGCCACAGGCGTAAAGAGCTTGGCGCTTGATGTATCCCTGTTTACCAAATTAAAGCAAAGGGCCAAACACTTCTAAGCTTGTAAGAGGCCATGTTGGTTGCCTAAACAAAATAATAATCAAATCTCTTTTGTTCAAGGACACCAACATGGCCGCTTTGATGCAGGTAAAAATGAAGAATATATCATATCCCAAATCAACCGTATGACATTGCCATAATAACAACAACAATAACACTGATAATAAATACAATTACAACAACAATAATGATGATAACAAATTTGTGTACTTATGAACAACATAATTTTTGTGTAAAGACTAAAGTTTTTATACTTTTCCAGGCACGAAAATATTAGCCATAACATGTTGATCTTCAGCAAGAGAAGATAGTGAAAGGGTTAAATTCTATATCTAATCAATCATTCGAAAAATTTTTCTTTTTTTTAAATCAAATACTATGACGAAAACACACGCATGGCTCAGATTTTTAGAGAAGTTGAATTTCCCCAATTTCAAAAGAACTCCCAAAAAGGTACGTGGGTTTCGTCTTGAGACTCAAAGAACTGATTTAAACTCGAGAAACGATTGAAAATAAATAAAAGAGAACCTACGTGCACAGCCGACTTCTTTGGCCATGGGTTTAGACTGCTTTATATGGAACTTGTTGTCGCGTCATTATAAACGTATCGCAACAATTCTAGCATAGGTAGAAACCCTCATTTTTCTTTCACCGCAACAAGATCTTAGCTTCAAAGATTAAGTACTTCAAGGATAAAAAAACACGAGTATCTTAAAACTAAAACCAGACACATGTATGCACGGGACACTGACTCGTGAGTTTGTCGCCTTACCTTGGGATAAGTACAGTTCTGATCATCGCTACCGCCAAGAACAGCGTTTGCTTCCTCTTCCAATTCGTTATCTTCTTCAAGAACATCAATCATGGAAAACTCTTCTTCTTCTAGAGATCCGTCGTTTATTGACATTTTGAGAGTACTAACACGGAGCCTGGCAGGCAGCTTCTCTTTTACAAAATAAAAATGGCGCCAAGTCGAGTACTTCCCAGGGTTGCGCGGACGTTGGGACGGGGCATTTCCCGTTACGCTGTGCGAATCCCTTTGAATGTGTGTCCTTATTTTTGTCCTAATTAGCATTTTTCGTTAGCAGTAAAGCATCTATATTTGTGTGTTTCTAGTTTGAACTAAAAGAGAATGAACTAATTTAGAATTTTTCTCTTGTTTTTGTGCGTGTAAAAACTCAAAGCTGTATGCTCTTTCAAATTTTTGGTCGCCATGCGCTCAAAAGGTTGTGACGTCATGTTAGTGAGTCCTTTTTCAAGCAAAGCTTGTGTGAAATATTCTGGTTTGTACGTCGATGTATCACCAACAAATGTAATAACCGCCCACAAATATAGTACTTACCACAAATGTAATGAAGTTAACCACAAATGTAATGAAGTTAATCACAAATGTTATAAAATGTTAATCACAAATGTATTGGATAAAGTTTTAACCACAAATATAATAAAACCGTTAACAAGAAATGTAATAAAATGTAAATTTTCAATAAAAGTGAATTTGATATTAAGAAGTGGTAGTAAGAAGTCTAGATGCTTCAAACTTGAACAATAGTTCTTTGAGCAAGGGGGAGGGATAAGGACTGGCCATGGGAAAGGGGGGGGGGGTAAGGGGACAGGGACAAACTGATTCGTAAAAACGCGCCATTCAGCCGTTCACACCGGACTCGAGTGAGGTCCGCCACTAGAACAGGATTATAATCCAAGTTTCGGTGGTCTACAGCGTTAACAAAGGTCCCACAAACCCACACAAAGGAAAGAGAAAAAATCTCTGACTTCGGTGGGATTCGAACCCATGACCTACCCGGAACAGATCTACGTTGCTCTAACCAACCGAGCTACCGACGGAGCCAGCTGTGAGTTTTAAGAACAGTACAGCTCGGCCTGAGCTTAGAAATAACCACAGAGTGCTGAGTCCTTCAGTGATATATGCGCAAACACAACATGTATAGATTCCAGTACTAGTGAGGCCATAATTACCGCTAGAATGGGGTAACACTATCCAAGTTGGTCAAGTTCGGAACAGCGCTGGTCAACAAACCCACAAAACTCCCAGCTGGCCCCAGTTGGATATATCAGGAAACAAGAACAACTTTTAAATTGTAATACACCACCTTAATACACCACCTTCCGTTGAATGCTTTTCTTTTTCATAAGAACCAGTAATTTTCGGCTTAGGCTGTTCTTTTTTGGCAACTTGTTCATCTTCAAATCGTTCTTAAATACTGTCTCTTCTTAGGGAAATAGGCAAGCTTTTGTATAGTAACAGAATGATCGACGCAAAATAACAAAACACTTCATTTTAATAACGCTGTTACTGTTAATTAGTACAATATCCAGAGTAAAGCTAGTCTATGCTTAAAGTATAATCTCAACTCCAACAATGTCTTCAGGCCTGATGTATACATGTGTTGTACACTGTACCATAGACTTAACGTAGAAATAAGAACAGGTTTAGAACAATTTGAGGCTCAAATCGCCAAAAAATTTAGAACAATGAGTCTCGGCCAAATTTACTGTTTCTCATTTTAAAAAAAGCGTGTATACACTTCCAAAATCTGCATTGCGTTGTACATAAGCATCCAAAAAACAAGATGATTTTGAAAATGCAAAAAGCGGCCTTTAACATTGTGGTCGCCATGGCAACAACATTAAGTGGAACACAACGAAACGTTTATCAAAGGATTTCCAATAAAATTTTAGGAAAAGTCATACTGCCATGAATTCCAAAGTTATTTACAAAAATAGTACCGGATTTTAAAAACACTCTGCATTTACATCCTGTCTAAGCGGTGCCATAAGATCAGGCAACGAAACAGCACCTGCTAAGATTGATCAATAGATTTATTTTAAGAAACGTGAGAGTTAGTTGACGGAAGGAAACGTTTGCCGAAGGAAACTTGACCACAACAAGCACGCCCAGATCCGGGATGGCTCGTTTATAACTACCAGCTGGGTCAGCTCAACTTTTAAATAGAAAACGTGTTGTGTATAAACTGATCTGTTTAGAGATTAAGAGTTTTTAAAATTTAAAAATATCCCAAATTTTCGAACCCTTTACTGTTGTTCTTCTTCAGGGGAATAATGACATTTAAAATTCAAACGCTAGTGCTGGTCACTTGTTTTAAGTTCAACTTGTCATGTTATACAGCTACAAAGCTCTCGAAATCATGTTTGTGCCTTCTTCTTATTTTTCGATCGGAGATCGTTAACGCTATAAGTAGTTAGTTTTGACACTGGTTCAAACATTTTTCTTTGTATGAAACCCTGTTTCAGGTTTTCAAAGACACAATGACAATGTTCGCCTTCTTTTTGGTGCCGTTTTTCTTTTCTGTTTGGCGACATTCATAGCATGTTCACACTCTATAATTTCAAAATCCTGTCTTTACGGAGCTACGACTGAGGTCAGGCAACAAAAAACCCCCGCCGAGACTGATCAATTAGTGCATGTTTTCGAGAAATGAAAGTGTTTATGGACAGATAGAACTGTTTTACCTTGCTAATAACTTAATCACAACAAGAACGCACAGATCCGGATGGATCGTTTATAAAATGAGCTGAAATGTAAATTAAAAAGAATAGTCAAATACAGCGCAGAATTTAAATTTTTTCTCATACAATATTTCGGCTCGCCATACTAGTACTCTTCAGGTATGATTTGAAGTTACAATGGTTTTCACTTATATACATTGTTACGATATAGATTTTGGCATTTTTGTTTTTGTATTTTTCGCGTTGCGTGAAATAAGCTTTGCAGTGAGGCTAAATTAAGAATTGATCGGAGAATCGGAAAAACGTAAAAACGAGGTCTCGGTTAGACTAAGTGTCAGTGAGCAAACAGAAAGCTTTTAGTGAAGGAAAAACATCCGGCGGAAACGGTAGAATGAAGAACCTGCAAGTCTGCCCCTCTATAGATAGTTTTTCAAGGTGTCTGTCAAATGTGAAACATTTAGAGTAGGTCACGCCACGAGCTAAAACTATTAATACGGTTCATTCCAAGTTCCTGTTTTCAAAACATTCGTTCACGACAATCTGTACTTAACTGGTAAGTGAGATTTTGTGCTACTTTTTATGTATTGCCATTTACTTTTCGATAATTTTATACAACCAAGCTGCGCCTCAGAAAAGATAATAACTTTTTTGGCTGTCTAGTCTATCTCGATTCGACTTTTTTTCCCAGTACGTATAACAATCAAATTTGTTTCAAATGTTTTCCTCTCTCTTGCATTGCACAACTAAATATTATAATTTTGAAATTCTGTCCCTATTTCAATTTTAAGCCGTTGTAATTGCGAGTTTTTGCAGGCCTTTTTATCGGTACATTACAGAGAGAACAGGACATTTAAGTCGGTAGAAAAGCCAAAAGACTTGATGTAAGCGAAATGATATGTTGAAGGGAGTGGTTGGAGAACATTATTTTTTCAAGTACTCTTTAATGATGGGAAAGAAATTGTTGAAATAAGCAGCGAGCTCCTTCAATTTTATCGAGTATTTGTGTTTAATGCTTCATGATTAACAGTGTCAAATGTTTTGCTTAGATCTAAAAACATACCGCAGGAGAAATTTTTGTCTTCAATGACTCTTTTCATTTTATCTATACTATAAGTTGTTTCTTAAACTGAACTGTTGTCGTTAAGAGAATTGTTCATGATTAAAAGACATGGTATGCATAAGTTTTTCTAGGAGCTTATGAAACATTTATAATATAGATATTGGTCGATAATTAGACATGTCGGAATGAAAGCCAGTTTTATAAGCTGGTAGAGAAAACGAGCAAAGTTGAAATCACTTGTCTGAGCCCGAAACTCGCTGTTCACGACCAATGACATTGTAAACAAAAGAAACATGATATTTCAACTATCTCGTGCTCAAAAACGGTAAATCGCTTTGAGTTAACTTTCCAATATGATGTCAAACAACATTTATTCTCTCTGGAAAAGTAAATATATTTTGATAGTTTGTTCATTTTGTTTGGCCGAAATTCAGTCGTCTCGCACTGCCATTTCAGTGACGAAACACGTCGGGCACATGATAAATTCGACCAATTTGCAAAACACAAAATCTCAGTAGCTTAGTACTTTCTTGTGTTAAAATATCTAGCTGGCCTGCAAACACCCATTTGTTAAAAATTCAAAACGTTCGGCTCATTTTTCACTTTCATTCTTCTAATGATGGTAGTTTCACTTCTCTCAGGCAATCTTATATTGTTTTCATGAGAACAATTTAAAATTGCATCGCATACCGAAGATGTGTCACAAAACTTTTTAAAACATATCGCAACTCTTCCTAAGACTTCTTTTACTATTTGATATTTCTATCTTAAAAGTTATTCTTTAGCTTTCGTCCTCTAGTTACATTAAAAAGCCTTAAAATACAGGACATGATGTAATAAAAGTAAAACAAAACTTCCTTTTAGTATGGATTATAAAGCGTAGAAAATAAGCCTACAAATGAGGTAACAACTAACTACACAAGGAAGGAAAAATGCTTCAACCGCTGGCTCAGTGGTTGTTTCATGCAGACAACGTTGATCAGCCAAGATTAGTATTTAATACCTGCTTGCCACAACTGCTGTATAAGATGTCAAGAAGAAAGTGCAAAACTTGAATAATAACCTAGTTTAATAAGAAAGACCGTGTCATCGCACAACTTTGCATTCCAGAGTATGAAGTCCTACATAACTTCGTCAATCGCACTCTCATTACTGCTGTCGTCGGCTCTCGGAGAAGCTAACAGTTGGACGTCAGAGAGGACAGAGAAAGGAAAATGTCCTCCAGTCACGTATTTCTATTACAATCCAGGTGAGTTGACGAAATCAGACTTCATACATCGTATTTCAACACAAAATCAATAGTTATTTAAAGAGATCATTTCGGGGAGTCTTTTCAGTTACAACTTTTCCTCGAGTAATACCTCGTGAATGATGACAGAAGTGACAAGCATGCATACCAATCTAAGTAGTTCTGTTAAGGAACCTTTTGGATTTGCCTGATGTTATAAGTATGAGAGAGGTAGATTTAAAACTTTAGGTGGCATGGTGTCTATTTTCAATGCAAATTAACCAGCGGCCAATGTTCTTCGCCTCGTCAACACAGCTGAAGATTATTTTGTCCGAAGCAATTCAAATCTGTCTTTGGGAGCTGCTACCAGTAAAATAAGTTGCTTTTCTCCTTTGAATCATTCTTTGTCGTTTATTCAGTGTGTGGCTTCGTTAGCCTGCAGACGAACGCTGCGTGCGTTCGGACATTTCAACGGTTAGTATAACATTAAGAGTATGCGTGGACCATTGCTTCCGGCAATCGCTGTTTCTTGGTCATTACACGGACTCAATCGGAAAATTTTTAATTTTTATTTTATTTGATGGCCCTCCCCTATTTTCCCTTTTAATCTGCTACTCAGAGTAGCTGCAGATAGGCAAGATATGTGCCCCAGAGAAGTGACGTGGTACTTGGGAAAAGATAAACATCGAAATATGGTCCCCCGTCTGTTGCCGTGTCTTGCTGATTTTCAAAACTATCGTAGGTGCACCTCTATCATTTCGTACGCTGTTCAAAAACCCAAGCCTGGTTTTGCCAAAGATATAATCCAGAACTGGTGAAGGTATAGAATTTTCGTGAACAGTATACACTTAATGGCTGCTCACGGGATCCATGAAAAACATTGAAAGTCCATGAAAAACATCGAAAAATCGAGGAGAACAAAACAGAGGTTTCCGAGGGAGCAATTATTAAGTGGTTTTTTGGCATAAACAAAATAAACCGAAAACAAAAACTTCTCCGCTCTCAAACGTGACAGCGCGATGTCCTGCGATGTTTTGACCAGCCGGGGAAGATCTGACTTGACATCATCCGCGTACGTTACATCGAATTGGCCAATGAGAGTGCGCATCTGAGTCGAAAACACACCTATAGCTATATAACAATAGAACTTATTTGTAGTATAAGATGGACGTACGAAAAAAATAACAAGGCTAATTTATAAAGAACATAATTGGTCTTTAATCAAGTAATGCGTGATTTCAGGATATAAAAGTGTATTCTAGCAGCTGTTAGCTAATTTAATTTAAGAACGCTTGAAACATGCACGACAAAAAAGAATTGTTTAATCATGCAGCCATATTAATATCGGATTTGCATTTTATAAGCGCAAAAATTTTAATCTTGCAATTAGATTTCAATTTTTTCTTTAGTAGTTTTACTGAAACAACTTGCAGTTGCCCATGTCATACGTTTTCTCCGTTTTTAGCTCCATTGTAATTGGTTGTTCCAGGTTTTTTCAGTTTCATGATTGGCTGAACAAAGCATTGCAATCACACCATCGAGGTGCAGCAGCAAGTTACAACAAAAATGATTAAATTTAGATAGTAGGAGCCCATTAAATTACACGAATCACCCTGAGTTCTAAAATGATTTATTTGCCAAGGGAACGACTAGTTAGATTGAATATAAGTTTTGCTTGCACTAACTCCTCACAGACTGGAAGCTTGAAGGACACGTGGTTGCTGCTCATGTTGTCTCTTCTGAGAAGATGTGTTATGTTGCATGTATCAAAGACGCAAGATGCAGGTCACTCAATTTCGAAAGAGACAAGGATTTTATCTGGCTGCATCACCAGTGCGAAATCAACTACTCCACAAAACACAGACACCCATCTTCTTTCAAACCGCGAAAAGGATGGACATATCAGGAGGTCTGTTTTTGCCTTTTTAAAACATAAGAACCAAGCATCTGAGTGGTAATTTTTTCAGTTTGCAAGTAATACACTTACTACTTTGAAAAAATTACTACTTTTGATTAAAACAAAAAGTTTTCAAGATAGAATAATTATAAAAAGATAAAACTAGTTTGTATAGGTAATAACATGTTTTGTAGTGATATTTGGCATAAATATCACGAGTGATGTGTAACTTGGGACAATTTTGAAAACATCATGAGTAGTTTTTGTGCCAAACATCATGCACAAAATATGCTATTATTTGTTTATAATATAGTTTATAACAAAAAGCTCCAAACAAAATTTCTTTATAAACAAACCATACCGCTTTAGCGGCAGCAGATGGTGTGATGCCACAGTCACAGAGTCAGTTCACAAAACTTCATCGAGCTGAATCAATTATTTTGCCTACAAAGAACTTTTGCAAACCCTTTTTCATGAAACTTTTCTTTCATACCGACATTTTGTACAAGAAGTTCTCTTCCTTCACCGCCAAGTCTTTCATTTGGCGATTCGAAGACACCGTCAGTTTCCATTTCCAAACTTTGCAAAAGTTTAGTTAAATAAATAAATCGCAGCGGTGGCCGGCAGGAAACATATTCAAGTAAACACATACTAAAAGCAGTTTGTTTTCATGGCGATCTTTTTTTCAAAGTTTTCAACTTACAGAAAACCTGATTAAAAAATTTGTAGCGGCGGCCTGTGCAGATACCGGCTGCAATCTCGCATGAACGAGCGTGACAAGTGCAATTCAATTTCACAGACTTAACATATAATTCAATGAAAATTTTGTACCTGTAGCTGGAAGAATCTGTATTAAGAGCTTTTTGACTAAAATTGACCTTTTTCAATCTTGTTTTCGCTCTCAACATTGTCAGCAATAAGACTTTGCATCAGTGTTTTTCACCCGAGACGCTTGCAAATGTTCCGCCATTCGATCTAAGAAAAATTTGTTGCCATAGTGATTTTGGAATACCACTCTCAAGTGCTTGAAATAACCCTATTAACCATAAATACCGCTCCTCCAAACCAATCAAAAAGCGAGATTACATGAGGCCAATAATTGCTGATAGCAAGTGTAGCGAGCGACAGCAACACTAATCTTGACGGGCTTCCTGTGGTCAGTTTGACAGAGTAAATTTGGGTACGAGTTTATAGCATTTTGGTTTGAGTGGTTGAATGAACTGTTTGGCGACGGAGGATTTTGTGAACACGTAGTAAATTGGTAGCTGTATACTTTTGTTTGCAACTTGGGGAATTTTTGCGAAGAAGTTGCGAGAAAGCGAGAGGTGGGTTCAAACAATGTCAAACACTTATTTAAATGATATTGAAAGTATTTATCAAGTTGATCGTGTTTGGGTTTTGTTTTTCGCTTCCTAAAACGACAGCTGATACAACCAAATCAAACCGTTCCCCCATTGAGGTCAGGTCTGTTGTATACAAATTTGTGTTGTGGTTTGTAGTAACTTGTACCTAAAATCCTTCAAACGATGTTATCGTTGATTTTTTCCCGATCGAGTATTTTGATATTCATATAACAGGCTTCTGATGTGTCGCACGACAAGACAACGTATGAAACCAAACTAATTGCTTAATGAAGCTTCTGAGCTAAAAGACTCGTAAAAGCATGTCGTCTTCCTCTAGACACATATTCTTTAAACAAATTAATAGTCACTTTGAAGAAAAGAATATTTCCGGTGACAATTATTAGAGTTTAACATTCAATCTACCTCTCTTTCGTCGCAAAACCAAATTAACTACTACAAAACAAAAATGAAAGCAAATATTTTCAGCTCGCAGCACATCACTTTCTATTTAAGAAACAGCTACTGTGGTAGACGGTTTGCCATTCATTTGTCATTATCAACATTTTATCAATGTTATGGATACAGTTTTGCCAATGTTATGGATGAAGTGCACCTTTTTGTCTCCTTAGATTTTCGACAGGAGTCTTGCAGATCTTGGTAAGGCGAAAACATTTTTAAATTACTTAGTAATGGCTTACCAGTAAGTAATATTGGCAAGTTTCTGCTGACGAAATTGTGCTTCATTAGCATAAAAACTGGCTTTAAAACTTGAGAGGGGTTTCAAAGAAGAAATCGTAACTAAAAAAAAGCAAAACAGCTGGAGGCATAAAGAATTTCCAATTTTTAAAAGTACATCACAGAAAGATTAGTCAGCACATCAATTTCATAATTTCAGTAAAAAGTTTGTTTTGCAGAAACACTTTATTACTCAAAAGCTTTGCTTCTGTAGCTGAGTTGGAAATAAGAGTGCGTATGCTTATCAGGCAAAAATGCAAACAAAAACTCGCCCATAGCAACATGACAAAGAGCTGTTGATAAGAATAAAAAGTATACATGTTGCATTTGATATCTGTTAAAATAATTATTACTATTGCCATTAACAACATTTAAATTCAATGTCCCAACTCGGTGTTTCAAACCCCATTTGACTATCCTTCATAATATATATTTGACTGCAACTCCTTGATTCTTAAACTAAAAAACTACGTTCTTAAATTAACGACATCTCAATGCCATTAATCATTCCTTCAAACCAGCTTCAATCTGCACCTACGTGTTCCCTCATGCACCGTCATAGTAGCTTTCACTGTCATCTTAATCCACCCCTCCATATCGTAGACTAGACTTAAACTTTATCTGCACCATCATCTAATAGTATTCAAAGTCCTTTTTTCTCTTCATCTGTTTCGCATCTTTACTCCCATCGTTACCTTTTGTCCGCCTATCTACGTTTTCCACTTCTATTTCGTTGTTTCCTTCACTTGTATGTTCTTCTTCACTTTGACCTCAATCTGTACATTCTCTTTCGTTGTGACTTGTTATTAATTTTAAATCGCTTCTCTACTATTTTTAATTTTTCAAAAACAGAAATCTAACCTTAATTCTACAACCTTGGTTTAACCAACTTTAAAGCACTATCAGACACAACGTTAATTTTTGTTCTCAACACAGACCCTGCAACAATAACTGTTAAGCCGTCGTCTGTAACTGTCGAAGAAAACCAACAGTTGACTCTAAACTGCACCGCAACTGGGCAGCCGAAGCCAGTGATCACTTGGAAAACGCCAGATGGCAGGAAGTTCAAAGGGTTTTCAAACACATCAAAAGGAAGGTTCATTCTCTTTAACGTAAAAAGCAAACATGAAACAAATCTAACCTGTGAGGCCAAGAATGCAGTTGGTTTAGAAAAAACGACGGTATCAATTACAGTAGTGCCAATCCTCCGATTTCTTGTTGCCCCGCCATCAAACATAACCTCTCCTTTAGGAGGTAGAGTTGTAATTGATTGCCAAGGAACCTATCGCAGTAAGATAACGTGGGAGCGAGAAGGTAAAAACCTGCCAGAGAACCATTTAGTCTTTTCAAAAGGAACACTTGTTTTGTGGAATATTTCCGAAACTGCTGCCGGCTATTATGTTTGCAAAGCGAAGACAGTTTTTAGAACTGTGGTGAAAATAACACGTATTTTGCTTCAAAATCGTTCCTGCAGCCACGTGAAAAGGGCAAGCCCAAGCTCCGAGTCTGCTTACTACGTCATTGACCCCGATGGTGAAGGAGGCGAGGATCCATTTAGAGTGTACTGTGACATGACGGAGGAGAACGGAGTTGGTGTAACGGTCGTCAGTCATGACAGTGAGGAGAGGTCGCATGTTGCAGGCTGCGAACCAAAGGGATGCTTTGTACGAAATGTATTGTACACTGGTGTCAGCTTGAGCCAACTTGCAGCTTTGGAAAGGATATCTGCTTACTGCGAACAGTTCATTAAATTTGAGTGTTTCGGAGGTATCGAGTTCATCGAGGACAGAAGTGCGTGGTGGGTGACCCGCGAGGGAAAACCGATGTACTACTGGGGAGGTGCCTCTCCAGGTAGCGGGAGATGTGCGTTCGGGATGGGTGGATCGTGTGAGCTCGGTGCAGGATGTAATTGTATTAACGTGATAAGTAAGCCAAGGTGGAGAAGTGATAGCGGCTTACTTACAGACAAGGAATCTCTCCCTGTGACGCAACTCAGATTTGGAGATGTAGGCGAGTCAAATGAACATGGCTCTTACACACTGGGAAAGTTCAAGTGCTATTCTCTTATATATTCCTCAGGTTAGTGACTTTTTTTTAAACTGAGACTTGATTTCCTAAAAAGGTCAAAAATGGAAAGGAAAAGAGTATTCTACAGAAGCTGTAGAAAACAACATCGTTGAAACGTTGAAACAATAAGGTCGATCAAAAATAACTCCAGGGTCTGTTTCACGTAGACGAAGCTTTCTAGATAACGATGATCTTCTAACCATTTCAGATAAATATTCGTTAAGTTTTGAGAATGGTATAAACAAAAGAATGACATTTAATTGCTCCAAACTGACTTCTTGTTCCAGGTTTTCCACGAGTTTTATCTGAATGAAGTGAATTAGTAAAACTAATGATACGAGATTTGAATACTTTTTACTTGCCTGTGTTAACGTTAGTGAGCCTGCTACCTTGACTTAGTTGCCTCTTCATTCCAATATGGCGAGCGAAGATAACAAAACACACAAAAAACCATGTCCATGAAAGCCTTCAACTGACTCCAGATCTTTGCCTGCCTTTCAGTTTTTACCACGCACAGAACACCAACCGAGGGAGCGGGTCGTGTTTCATTTACGCTTCGCTTATTGGCGTTCGAATTAAGTTTGAATTTAACTCTAAAAAAATTGAATTGAAACACGAAGCGCTCGTAGAAACAAGACCCGCTTCAAGGCTCCCTCGTTTGGCCTGGCATAAGGTACACTGAAACTGATGAGTAGACAAAGATTTAGATGAAAAAGAATTTAGCGTGATTTAACATATCGGAATGAAGAGGCAACTTAGGTCAAGATAGCAGGCTCATTAACGTTAACACAGGCAAGTAAAAAATTAGTCAAATCTCGTATCATTAGTTTTATTAATTCACTTCATTCAGATAACGCGCGTGGGCTCCCTGTGACTATAAGATACTTTGCCAAGGATTGCTTATTTCGTATGCAGGTACGGCTGGGGTCGATAGCCTGTTTTACTATAAGGGGAGATCCTGGATGAGTAGAACTGACGATCAAGACTGCCACAGACCAGTGTCAGGGGGGTGGTGGTCCCGCTGGTGCAGGTTACCTTACTCCAACTTGTATGGCAAGTACCTCCACGGCGGTTACCATAGCAATGGTATCACGTGGTCACGCTGGAAGGGTCTTTTCTCTCTGAGAAAAACAAAAATGTTGATCAAAAGAAAAGAAATAAAAGAAATAGGAGAACCGAGGGACAAGAGGAGGTTAAGGAAAAAAGGGAAGGAAACTGAAAAAAAAAGGTCCGTCCATAAGAGCTATAAATACTATACTGGGACCGCGATGAGTGGTTAAAATTTATTATGTTTCGTAAGACTCTTAAGAAGATTTTTGAAAAAAGATCGATAAAATATAGCTCATTGACATCTAGACTTCATTCCAACTCGTTTTGCGTTGTTTTTTACTCAGATTAGACATACTTATCTAATATATCAAGGGTAACATTGTTTACGCATGGTTTACACCCTCAAAGAAACAAAGTTAGCTAAAGTTTGTGTTTATTGTCAAAACATATTTGTTAGTTAAAACCGAGTTTGGTAACTGTTTGCGCTAGGGTTCGTTCATCTTTGAACGAGCTTCCTTTTTATGTTTTATTGCAGTCTTACGGATTTTTTATTTTGCTTACCGTAATTAAGGTTATTCGGTAACACGCTTGTCATTTGAGTTCACTAATCGAAAACTGTGTAGGTCTTATGTTATGGGCTTTTATTATTTAGATCAAAAATAATTAAAACAATCAAATAGGGCTGCGCATTGCTGCTTGAAGAGACATGTATACTCAGGCGAATAGCGATCGCATAAGAATAAAAAAGAAATTTGCAAAAAACGCAATTTCTGTGCCGTGTAATTTTTTATTGCACGATTGGGGGATGTTGAGAGAATTGATAAAAACTTTAAAGGTCTTTTTTTTATCTATTTGACCATTTACACGCCTCCATAGTTATTGGCACATCTTCTTGCAAACAGAAGTATTCCTCCTGAAAAAGCCCCTTAAATATTTCTCTCCCCCCAAGTTTTCCTGTTTGATCAAGTAAACGTGCAGAACTCTGTCATACTTGAAACACAAAATTAGGAGAGATTGCGAAAGAAAAGCTTTATCACCGAATTGTCTCTCCTTGTGAAGAAATCTTACCCAATGTAAAAGAAAATTTTCAGTGTTTTACTGTAGATAGTACTTACGACATCCACAGTAAAGTAAGTACAATTTAGTAAATTAAAAACATTTCCGTCAACAAAACTGTGGCACTACTAAGAGCACCAACTGGTCAGGCCAAGGAGATGGCAACCGGAGATTTGGACGAAATGGCTTTTGGGCAACGTCATCCTTTAAAGTGTCTATGACATGAAAAAAATATTTGTAACGTTAGTGGAAAGAACTTTTTAAGCGGTAAAAATATTTTGTCAAAATCTGTTACGGTTCTCGAGATGTTGACATTATTATTTTCAACTGACTACGCCAGCTGTTCAAAATATTCAACTTCAATAGCTCGAGAACCATAAAAGACAAAGTTTTTCCACCGCTGTTCTTCATTAACCCTTTAACCCCTAAGAGTACTGAAAGATGAGTTTGTAAATTCTCCCAACTTAAGTCCATAGTATTCCTATGA
>JAOBAT010094471.1:0-16764 GCA_026413305.1 Hydrozoanthus tunicans | reverse complement strand
TTGGTTACTCTACTTTTGGTCTCTTGCAAATCTCGCATTCTGATTGGCTACTCAAATCTCGCATTCTGATTGGCTACTCTACTAGTGGTCTATTGCAAATCTCGCATTCTGATTGGCTATTCTTCTTGTGGTCTAATGCAAATCTCGCTTTCTGATTGGTTACTCTACTTTTGGTCTCTTGCAAATCTCGCATTCTGATTGGCTACTCAAATCTCGCATTCTGATTGGCTACACTACCAGTGGTCTATCGGCCGATAGACGGTGAGTAGAGAAAACGTTTTGAAGAAGCGACAGAAGAACTTCTCGAGAGCTCGGTTAAGACAAAAAGGCAACAAAATACGGAATAAAATTTTTTAATGTAAGTATAACTTTTGTGCGAGTCAAATCCGCCGCGAGCATCCCCCTCCCCGGGCATTTGAAAAAATTGGTTAAATGCCCGGCCCTGTGGGCAATTTTCGTGGGCAAATGCCCTATCTCCCGTTCCTACTATGATGGTCAAACGCCCGGTCCCCCAGTCCATCAGACCGATATTTAACAATTATCCCTCGAGCCCGAATATGCTATTTGGCTATTAGCCCATGAGGGTGAGAGAGATATATGTTTTAGTAAAACCATACTAGTTGGTCAAAAATCAGAAGTCAAAAATCTTTTTTTAAAGCTCTAAAATTATTTTTTTAATGTTTACGACAAATATGATCACGCGCAATCGCTACTCGTAGGCTTTCACTAATAGCCTATGAGTAGCGTAGCCAATCAGAATGCAGCATTCATGATAGACCACTAGTAGATTTTACTAAATAAAAATATTAGTTTTTAATTTTTAATAAACAAAACTTTTTTGGCTCAATAGAACTGGATAAAACAGCGGAAGCAGAAACTAAACAGAATATTGCGCATCTTCTGTGCTTTACTCTCCACCCAACCTATTATGTACAGAGGCTGATTTTTGTTCCTTCGTCTTGTGGCCTATATGCTATATACCCGCGAGTCGAAAATGATGTCATATGGTCTAATGGTGGCCAGTTAGGGTCACGAAATAAGACAGTAGCTCATGCCGGACAAAAACAAAGCAAATAATTTTCTTGTTTAAAATTTAGGTCCATTATGGTCGATAAATGTTCTTCTTATTCCAAAAAGACTGGTGTTTGAAACCCTTGACTTCTGAACGGCGTCGGAAACACGAGGCAAGTTTTTTGTTGTTTGCCAAATGCCCGGCCCCCCTGGGACTCATCCTCTATCAAATGCCGGCGGTTTGCCCGAAGGGGGGGGGGGATGCTTGCAGTTGGAATTGGCTTGCACATGATCATCGAAAAATAGTCCTTTTTAATTCACATGTTTTACTTTGAAAATGTTTCCGACAAACACGATAACAGGATTTGAAGCAAAAAAATAGTTTTGCAATAAACTAATTCACAGGCTGGTTTGTTAACCAAACTAAATTTAAAACTCCAATTAAGGAATAGAGCTAAAAAAAAGTTAAATACTTGTTTACAACAATTTTACTTTTCTTTGCGGCAAAAGACGGAAAATCATGCACAGTTTCGTCGCTAAAAGCTATACACTTGAAAAGCTTTAAACCTTTGTCCGTCGTTACTGATCCAGAGTTTGAGAAGGCAAACGAAATTTTAAACGCAGCTTTTGAAAGAGGGAACAGATAGTTGATAGAATAACTGCACGTTGGAATGCACCGTGCTGGTCACCTGTATGCTGTCGTCTTCAAAATTACAACGTGAAAAGCGCTTAACTTCGGAGTTCTACGACTACAGGAACGACCAACAGCAAATTTTCTTAATTTTTTAACATCTTTATTCAGGAAGTTTTAATCATTTTTCTGGTCACAAAGCGTCATTAGAACAAAAGAGAAAGCAAACGATTCAGACCTGGTCGAAAAGGGCAAACCAGAAGGGTGGATTTTGTGAGCCGCCTTCGTTGCGTAAGGTCCCCAGTGGCTTTCGGGAGCCTTTTTTTTACACATGCATGCATGGTCCGCATTAGTCACCATGCCATCGCTCTCGCATGAGGTCGAGGCATTTTAGGACGTAACTAGGAGTCATTAATATTAATGGGAACTTGTGTTGTCTTCAAAAGAACAACTAGTTTCCTCACTATTTACGTGTATTCTTTTTCGATTTGCCTTTCAGTTTGGTCTGGCCTATAATTTACCGATATTTGCATGCCTGGTTGTGTTGACCTTAAAGTATTTGGTACTTATCATCCAGATTGGAGTAAGAAGATTTCGGTTCGCTACTGAAAAATGTGTAAGTATTAGCTCTGCCGGTTAATTAACAGTTTGGAATGCAATTGGAATGCGTGAATCATAGAGGACGCAATTTAAGAGTGTAGACAAATATTTTCTTATGTTTCAGAAGAGACAGGGGCCCCTTGACGTTATAGAAAATTGAAACGAACAAAGGCCGTCGTTCATAGTATTTCCGTCGCGAGGAGGACCATTGAAACTACATAACTTATACGAGATGGACCTCTTTATGCCCTTCTCAATTGTTTGAAAACTTTGATCAAGTGATTAGGGCAATACACCATGTTCTAAAATGGTATACGGTCACGCAAAGTAGGACTTAGGTGGTGCATAGAAGTGAGGCATCTTAGCACAAACAAACCATAGCTTCTTCGGATTCGTTAATCTCTAGTCGATTAAAGAGCTGCCGAACACTCTAACTCTCCACTTTAAAGCATATTGCTGTCGGCGTGTTTGTTTTCACTTAAATTTTTCTTTCCTTTTGGTACAAAGTTGGCTTTATTGCGTTAGTTGCCACGACGATAACAAATGGACCGTGTACTTGTGTTTGATTTTCGTAATTTTTTTACACAGGAAGAGATGGAGTGGAAAAATGAGTACAAGTACCAATATGTTATTAAACTGTTGCAACCCATTCCAAAAATGTAAGGTTTGCTCTACAGGTTTTTGTTTTAAAAAGTCCTCACTAGGTATATTTAGCTTTGTTTCGTGCTGTTTTCTTAACTTGCAGCACAACGAAATGAAGTATAAAAGTCTGAGATTAAAACTCGCACACAAACTGGCTTACCATAGTGATTGTCATCAAGGATTGTCACCCATCGATTATTACTAACTATTGTCTGATTTTGATCATTAATTTGTGGTCCTCGATTGGGTTTTGCTACTTAGCTATCCTCATCAGCTATCACCACTCATCACCAATTTTGTCAGATTTCTAGTTTCTGTTGCCCATCATAAATTATCAGATAAAATTAAATAGATAAATTAACCAAACAGATAACTTAGCATTGTCTGTTTTTCTAACTTAATTGCCATCGTCATTATTACCTTACAACCCAATCGCCAAGCATTATCAGTTTTCATCTTATTTCATCAAGCATCACTCAGTAGAAACAGTTATCATCCTTCTTTAAGCGTCGCCATTTACGTAAAACATCATCAAGGGTAGTCCAATTTCACCATTATCATTTCTTGTTTGAGCAGCGAAACTAATTCCAGGTTACCAACTACTGTTAATTTCCCCTTTTCAGTGTGAGTAATGGAACTTTAACTTTCAAGGAAAAAATGAAAGCGCAAATGTACAAGTGGCAACCAGGTTAGTTCTACCTTACGAGTTTGTCTGTCCTTGCATTGTAAGATCCTAGGCTTTGTTTTAGGCCTGAGCTCTAAAATCGACCCAAGTTAACCCTATAACGCAGGAAGAAAAATAAGTTACACGAAGGCGTGAGGGGGTCAATCGGACCCTTCCCCGCCCCCCCCCGTCTAACTTTAAAAGTATGCAACCAATTGCCAAACTTGGTGTGGGTATTAAGTGTTACACTTCCAAGTGTAAAATCTGTGTTCTTCAAAACAGCAAAACTGTCGACTCCAAAATGTTGCAAACGGTTAAGAATAATGATATTTCTCTTAGCAAGGTGTTTGCACATGATCAAATAACTCATCTTGAAACCAAAAATGGCACCCACTTCCAAAAATTCAATATGGCGGCCATTGACCAAGTTTCGTATTTTGTAAATTTGTTTAAAAAAGTTCTAAGTCAACTAGAAATATTTTCAAACACGAGTTTCCAACAAAAAACTACTAGATTTGTAACAAAGACAAAAATAATTAGGTTTCAGTATTTTTTTAGGCAGAATACCATTTTCTAAAGCAAATAACTGATGCCTTCTATGATTAAAGAATATAAAAACTCTGAAGATGATTAACCTCTTTTGGGTACAAGCCTTAATGTACCGGCAGGACAGAGAAAAAGACGATAATTGCGTTGCTTTATTTTGCCGCAGTGATTACTTAAGTAACAAATAGGTCTGTTTTACAGAAATACCGTGAGTTACAATAAGATAACTAGACCCACTTAGATAAAATAACGGCAAAAGTACATAGACTACAAAAACTGCGATTTTACACGACTCGTTTTCTACTGGTAAGTTCCTTAACGTCTCTTATTGGTAAAGCTGCTGCTTTCTATTTCAGAATTTAAATACTCAACAAGGGTTGTGTGTACCTATTTCGTAGGGGTTGCTGCAGTTTACGAGGTGAGAAAATTAATCAGGAGAATAAGCATCGCGTATTTTTCCCCAAGAAAGGCAGAGAAGTCATGTGACGTATTTCTTCGCGCGCCGTACCCGGTCTTCTAAGCTGCGTTAGATTTGAATCTAGTCCCCAGGCTCGCGCCATTGTACTTGGGGCTTGACCAAGAACGTTGAGCACGGGGTATCAAACAACAGAGGCGAGATGACGTTCTGCCGTTAGCCGTTTTAATGTTTTTATTACAGTCATGCTGCCACCATGGAATGTGGTTATGTGAAATCATGTCTGCACCCTTTTATTCTTAGTAGTGTCATGGCTGAAAGGACTAAGAAACTAACGTGTTGACTAGTTGCACAGTTTGTACCACCGCTTGTCAGCTTTAAAAATTCTTATGTTGATTTGATTATATGTTTCCTTTGAAGAAAATATTAAAAAAAAAAACTGTTTTAGAAAATTATTCAAGCTAATACTAAACTTAGGCAGGTTAGCTTTTGGGCCAGCTTTGCTTGGGTACTTGACTCCTTTGTGATGACGACAATCTCGGGGTCAGAGAGAACAAACATTTTTTTTGTTTTGTAACAGTGTTTAAAGATTACAAAAAAGACTAACAAACTAACAAACGGTGTAGTAAAAATTAAGATTAAAAAGAACTCGTAGTGAGTAAGGATACATGTGCTCAGTCCCAAGAATGACGTCATTCTGCCCCAGGACCTACTTTGCCTACCGCAGAGAGGTTTTCGAGACATTCAAAGCAGAATTGAGATAGCATTATATGTGCTTTGATTGGAAAACAACCAAATTCTCTGATCTAGAGTTGTTAACCCTTTCAGTCCCAGTTGTATTGGTAAATTTTCCCATGTAGAGTGGTTAATCCTTTCAGTCCCAGTTGTATTGGTAAATTCTCCCATCTAGAGTGGTTAACCCTTTCTTTCGTACCCAGTTGTATTGGTAAACTCTCCCATCTAGAGTGGTTAACCCTTTCAGTCGTAGTTGTATTGGTCAATTCCCCCATCTAGAGTTGTTAACCCTTTCAGTTTTAGTTGTCTTCGTAAATTTTTCCAACTGCAGTGGTTAACCCCTTCAGTCCCAGTTTTGTTGCGAAATTCTCCAGTCTAGAGTGGTTAACCTTTTCAGTACCAGTTGTATTGCTAAATTCTTCAATCTAGAGTTCTTAACTCTTTCAGTCTTAGTTGCATTCGTAAATTCTTCCCACTAGAGTGGTTATCCCTTTCAGTCCCATTTGTATCGGTAAATTCTCCAATCTAGAATAGTAAACCTATTTAGTCCCAGTTCTATCGTTAAATTCTCCAATCAAGAGTGGTTAACCCTTTCAGTCCCAGTTGTATTGTTAAATTCTCCCGGTTTGGGCCCATACTTTTTATTGAATAAGTTTCGGAGAATTTACTTTTTATTTTCAGTAGTTCGCTTTGCTGGATCAACTCTACCATTCTCACTAGCAAATGTTTCATTTATATGAGTTTAGATGTTAATAACATGATGTTTAGATTTTTTAGACAGTAGAAAAAATAGTGAAAGTTAATGAGTCGGAAAGCACATTAGATGTTGATGGGTGACCGGGACTGAATGAATTAAGAGCAAAAAGTATTCATTTTTGTAACTAAAATGCCTCAGTTGGTTACCAGGTGGTGAGGGTAAGAAGACAGCTGAAATGCTTCTTCCCCAAAACAATCAAAAGCATTTTTCTATCAACAGCTTGTGGTTTTCTTCGCAATTGTGGCATTTGGGCTTCACGATTACGTCGTTGGAATCGAAGGAAGCGAGTTGGAAATAAAAGCTACTACTTGGCTCATGGCTTTAACGGACTACAGGTCAATTCTAAGGATTTTCAGGACGATGTATGGTAATTATTACTTATTTTAACTTCACCGGGAATCGAACCCGGGCCTCCCGCACGAAAGACTGGCGCCTTACCAACTAGGCTAACCAGACGGCGGTTAGTTATGAGACAAGTTATTGTTCTGGTAGCAAGTTCGGTTTACCAGCGAGATTGTTGAATCTTTCAAGGCTCTTGTTCAAGGTACTTCAGACCTTGAAAGTGATTACGTGAAGTTTAGATTTGGTTTTAAACTAACGCTGGATGCTTTTCTCTGTATAGTGTCTTGGCTTGTCGTTCTGGTAGTTTCAACCATAGCAATTTTAGCTTTGGTTGCCAACATGCTGTCGTGGTATCGAGGCCACTTAGCGAGGCTGCAGCGAGGAGAAAGGAACTTCCTGCCTGTTCAGATAATTTCAAAGACGCCCTCTTCAATTACGGTACGTATAAAGGGTGCGACTCTAGATAAGGTTACATCTGTCAACACCATTGTTTAGACATAATGAAATGATGTCACAGGGTGTTTCAAAAGTTCGTTCCGATTTGTTCTCTTCTATCTTTTTCTTATTTTTTAAAGCTACCTCTTTAAAATTTCGGTATGTTATATTTTGCTCATCTCCCATTCAATCATTCAAGCGAATGCCCGCCTTTATTTTTAATAACCTTTTTCTAAGCGCCAAGGTATAGAATGTGCGAGTTCTTTTAGCATGTCAAGATTCACATTTTCCAAGCAAAACGTGGCCGCCTTTGTGCGTTGTTTTGTCAATGAAACTCCAGATGTTCTCAATGGGATTGAGATCAGGAGAGTTCACTGGCCAGCCACCCTTTGCTATAAAGTTTGGCAAATTCTTTTGACACCATATCTAGGTTGCCTTTGAAATGTGAGCCGGTCACCGATCCTAAACGAACGTGCACGTGGTCTCTTTATTTAAGTTAAACAACTTCCTCTCTATTAAGCTACCTGACACCTTGATGTTAACGATTTCACTTCTTTTTCAAGAATTTGGTTGAGGTTGTATTCAGAAGTTAAGGTTAGGCCTGTGGGTAGCATATGCAATTTTATGAGCCCACGACAAGTCATGCCGACCCAAATCATCACCTTTTTGGAAAGCAGGAGGAATATCTTAATTATTAGGGACCTTAAGATCCAAGTATTTCGGTGTAAGGGTAACGAGCAGCGCCATTTTTTCTCATTTTTTCATTACGTCATCGACTCTACCGGGTAGCTCTACCCGTTTGGCCGGGGTAAACAGCATTCTACCCGTGGAAAAGAGCCGGTGTAGCCATGGAAGTGTGGGTAGGTTTTTGCTAAGTTAAGTGGAGACTTTTGCTGAGTAAATTTTCTTTTCTTGAATCTTTTATCATTTCTGTTTTATGTTCTTGAGGAAATTTTTAGAAAAGTGAGTCTCAAGTGGCCAAAAACTCGCTCAGAATTGCTTAATTTTGCATCGCCGATTCATGGCGAATGCTCGATTGCACGTGCTATAGACCCGTCAAGAGATTATCGCGAAACTGTGAAACTTCACACCATCAATCAAATCTTTGAACTGACACAAGTTACTCTGTTATTTGTTGTTATAAGTCTTTTAATAACTGGGATTTTGGTTTTGGGAAAACACAAGAAATTGTGCTGTAAAATGTGCTAAGTCATCAATGATTTTATCATGTGTTTATCTTAGTCTGTTGTCCGAAAAGCATGGTGCATTTATTAACCGAATTATTGTAAAGAATGTGCACAACTATTTTATCTACCAGTAAGATTTTGTTTACAGTAGGTTTATTCTAATATTTTGTGCAGAAACCTGAGGACTTTATGCCAAACTAAAAACTGTTGCTCGCTCGTGTTTTCTATCAGTTTCTCAAATTCTGTATGGCCACATTTAGAGTTTATCAGTCAGTGCTTAGAATAATATATTGTCTACATTTTTTCAGTTTACAGTGCGTTTTAAACATTCCTTAGTGAATATCTTCTGTTGTTTACAGTTTATGTAGATACAAACATTTTAGTATTCAACTTTACTTGATAAAGTAAGCAGGACTGTTGAAACGTCGTATTTTATCCGAGATTTTTATTGTTAAAAACTTATCTGTGATTAAAAAAATGCCCCAATCTCCTGCTGTCAGTTTCACGTACATCTTGGTGAAACTCAAACGAACTTCCTTTGATTTTCGCTTTTAAACAGCATGGTATTTTCTTTCGCTTGAAAGTATGTACTCCAAATCGTTATGCTCAAGAATCTTGGCAATCTTTCTTGTTGAATTGTTCTGTTTGTGTTTTGCTTTCTCTGTTAATTTTCAAGCACAATTTGACTAAAACAGACTGTCCGCTTCTTGTTTTATCTTAGAAGCGGCACTCTCTTTCTGACCACTTGTTCACCCAACGTTCCGTCTTGTTAGAATATTTACCGATTTCTTTGACAGAAGAAGCTCTAGCATAAACAATGTCTGGCCTCCTTTATTGTGACAGAGAAAACAGAAAGTTCACAAAAAATCAGAGATTAACAAAATCGGGAAACGAACATACACAAAGGGTTCAAAAAATGGCGGGAAACACGCGTGTGCATTTTTGGCGCGAACATCTAAACAAAGGCATCTATTAGGCCTGGGACAAACGTCGAACTTTTCATGAGTCGAACTAAATTGTAGTCGACCTGTCGACCCAAATCAACTTCTTCGAGTGCTCAGGTCAAACGTCGAACTTAATTAGACGAACCAAATAAGAACACGTTCTAGCCGACACAAGCAGTCAGTCGATCCAAATACAATCTGTCGAACTTAATCGGGGCAAACGACGAACTTTACATGCACTTAACTGCTCAATTTAATTCGACTCATGAAAAGTTCGACGTTTGTCCCAAGCCTAAGACGATTCAGATTGCACTTATTTGCTATCTCGTTAAGTTTTCTTCCTGAATTTATCGAAAAAGTTCTAAGAAGCAAGAGAGTTGCTTAGAATACTGACAAGTTCAAAGTGGAACGAACTTTTGGAACACCCTGTACTTAACTTGAATGGTGCAGAAAAACTTCAGGTCTTCTTACGGGCTTCAAAACTAATTAAAATAAATCGCTCAGCCAGCTGAGTTCGAATGTCACATTTATCGCGAGCAGGTTAATTTGTTTATCGCCGATTAACTTTGCAGTGTAATTATGTGCACAATTTTCCCTTGCAGAAATGATCGGAGTTGGAACCTGCAGTGATCTAAGAAATTAGAATCTTAGAACTTAGATTGTTAGTCTCATATAGATCAGCACTGAATTACTTTTAAAACGGCTGTTGGTTTAAAGCCGGCGAAGATGGCTTGAGCCTTCACCGATCTTGTGGCTGACATGGCGAACTGTGTTTTATAGTGTCAGAAGACAGAGTTTCAGAGTCTAATACCGGGGGGGGGGGTACTTCGGGGTCAAAAGGGTAGGGATGACCGTCGGAAAAGTCCCCAAAATACCCTAAAAAATACCAGGGGATAAAATTTTTCTACCCTAAAAAATACCTTCGGTTTTAAAATTACCCTGAAAAATACAAATTGAAAGCTGAAATTTTTCCCTGGGTAGCTAGCGGGTGGGCGCTAAGTCCCCTCGTGTTGTGCAAAACGTGATACGCAGTAATTAAAGCCACGCGCGTAGTAGAACGTTCGCCAAAGGACATTTTTTTAAACTTCTTATCAGTACGCAAGTTTGCTAAAGCATGGAACTGCAAGCAGTCCAATAGCTTTGCGTTTTTAAACGCTAAAAAACACCAGGCTCTTGGTTTAACACCGGATTTCTTTTTACAACCCCTAAAAAATACCGGACTGGCAGTTTTAACCCCTAAAAAATACGACGGTCTTACCTACCATCCCAATATAGGGAGTACCCCCCCCCCCCCTCCCTCCGGGGTCTAATAGTTCTCGGGGAAAAAAAAATGTCTAAGGCTGAATAATATACTATAGTTGCTTCTAAGTAAGTTCTTGTGACGTCTAGCAGCCTTAGCATAACTGAATTGGATGGATCTATGTAATGTGTTTGCAATTCTCAACCAACTGAGCCACAGAGAGTGCTGAGAAAAGCTCAACTTACTCTTCATTGACATCCTCATACAAAATTTATTCTCTTGGCTTCGCTAATCTGTTATATAGTTAACAGTAACTTATTTCGCCCTTTAAACTAATTTTAAACACTCTGCTTTATACCCTTAAGCTCAAGTTGTTGTCATGCCACGTTTTTGACAGCTTCATTCAAAACTTATTCTCTTTGCTTCGCTATTCTATTATATAGTAAACAGTAAATTATTTCAACCTTTTAAAGTTAATTTTAAACAATCTTCTTTCTACCCTTAAGCTCAATAAGTTGCTGTAATGCCACGTTTTTTTGAAACTCTTAATTCCTATTATGCTTTCTAGGTTGCAGGGCTGAAGTATTCTGGCTATCAAATAGCTTACATAGTCTGGGGTAATGTTAAGCGCTTTTGTTAAATTCTTGATGTTTTCTTTGCATTATAAATAATGAATACGCAATTCAGATTATCTTTGAAGATAAACAAAAGATAAGACAACGAAATAATAGGTTCACCGTATTCTGTTTCTTAACTGACTTCTCGACTACGAGGTATCGTGTTCTGGGGTAGCTTCTTTCTCCTATTCTCCAAAAACTGCTACAAACTTATATATAGGTGAGGTGTTGTTATACCGCCACCTAGCCTAGTTCGTTTGTCCTGCGGGAAGTCCGGGTTCGATTCCAAGGAAGACCTTCACTAAGGGTCTTAAACTGATTGAAGGTGCTGCCTTTCCTCTAACACCTGCAAACGGTTGGACCTTCACGTCTTCTCGGATAAGGACGTTAAACCGAAGGCTCTTAGAGTCCTACAACTTGGTTGTGAATTAGACCTGTTGGCTATTCCGACTTCAAAGGCTATAAACTAGATCTAAGATCTGTAACGGGCTTTAGTTAGACGATCGTTTGCATGCTCTGTTGTGTGGCATTGTAGTCCGCCCTGCCCTCTCTCCCTACGGGTCCGGCATTGTAGTCCGCCCTGCCCTCTCTCCCTACTGGTCGGGCATTATAGTCCGCCCTGCCCTCTCTCCCTACGGGTCCGGCATTGTAGTCCGCCCTGCCCTCTCTCCCTACGGGTCCGGTATTGTAGTCCGCCCTGCCCTCTCTCCCTGAAGGTCTGGCATTGTAGTCTGCCCTGCCCTTTCTCCCTACGAATCCTGCATTGTAGTCCGCCCTGCCCTCTCTCCCTACGGGTCCGGTATTGTAGTCCGCCTTGCCCTCTCTCCCTGAAGGTCCGGCATTGTAGTCCGCCCTGCCCTCTCTCCCTACGGGTCCTACATTGTAGTCCGCCCTGCCCTCTCTCCCTACGGGTCCGGTATTGTAGTCCGCCCAGCCCTCTCTCCCTGAAGGTCCGGCATTGTAGTCCGCTCTGCCCTCTCTCCCTACGGGTCCGGCGTTGTAGTCCGCCCTGCCCTCTCCCCCTACGGGTCCGGCATTGTAGTCCGCCCAACCCTCTTTCCCTACGGGTCCGGCATTGTAGTCCGCCCTGCCCTCTCTCCCTACGGGTCCGGCATTGTAGTCCGCCCTGCCCTCTCTCCCTACGGGCCCGGCATTGTAGTCCGCCCTGCCCTCTCTCCCTACGGGTCCGGTATTGCATTCCGCTCTGCCCTCTCTCCCTGCGGGTCCAACCTTTCTGTTTTATGCGCTCACATTGATAAAGTAAAAGAGTGCTTTACATTGAATTTTAGGTTGTGTAAAAGATAATTCATTTTTATTGTAGGATTCGTGTTAATTCAGCTGTTGTTGTTTATCATCGCGACTGTAGTTGGTGTTCAGCTTTTCTTTCCGATGATCGATGGCACTTTCGATTCCTTTTTGTGGCAGAAGTTTTTCCAGCTTTGGTAGGTAATACGTGTCTTGATTTCATAAGAAAGCTGAGCTACAGCAACATTTCATACCATGCAGTTCTCTCTTCAAGCCTTTAATCGAGAATAAAATTGAATAACAGCAATTTTATCTATTCTTTGAGAGAATCAAAGTAAACGATCATTTAATTATGAGAAGCAAATTACTGGTTCATTAAATATGAACGAATAACACCAATCAGGTTAGCTCGCCATAACATTCAAAACGAACATTCGCATTATACGGTTTTAACAACCGCTTCAAAGTTTGCGACATCATTAGTTTGTTCTGCTTTAAGCTGTATCAGGCTAGCTATTAGAAGTTGCCTGGTTTGAAATGACTAGCACCGCTTATAAATCTCCTTGCCTTACTTACAAACGATTCTTTTCGCAGGCCAACCATTGTTCTTTCTCTGTTCTTCTTTTTGGTGCAATTTCTTCTTGCCAAATACGCGTTTCTCTACGATCGAGGCCAGACGCTTGCCCTTAACAACAGGTAAATTGTCAAAAGTGTGGTTTTCCGGTGTTGTTTCTAGTCACTGCCTGTTTGACTTTGGTTTTTGTACTACCATTGATGTATGTAAAAAGAACATTTCAAGTCATTCTCAAGTTTACTAAACAATGCTATGGTGCGTTACAAATCAAAATTTGCTTATAATTTGCTTTGAGATGAAATTGTTACTGGAGACACTTAACTCATACATAGTTAATGTATGCAAACTAGTTAGAAACAATGTCTTTGTTCTCCTTTTCTCGTCTTGAACGTGTAGAAAACACAAAAGGTTTTGAAATGCAAATCATCAAGTAGCCACACTCCCACTGACACCTGAAACAAACAATGCGCAGGGCTACGGTTTGTTGAACATAAGACAAAGCGTCTTTGCGCATTATTTGTATTTCTCTGTTGAGGTTTGCCGGCTTTTATAAATGGACTGTATCTATTAACCATGTTTATTGCTGCCCTTTGCGCGTTGTTTGAAACAACTAAAGACCTACGATCATTACCTACCATTTCGCTAGCCTTCTGCTTCTTTGGTATCTTTGCTGAGGATCCGCGCTTCCGAACACACTGCTGCACTATTTGTCGTTACCAGGGCAACCCCTCTGTACTTTCGATCGTTGCCATGGCGACCCTTCTGAATTTTCGGTTGTTTCCCATGGTAAATGTTCATTTAACTCGTTTGACCTTCAAACGCCTTTTCAGATGAAAACGCTGGCCTTGATAGGGACGAAAACGTTTTAGCTGCGAAATTGGTTATTTGCTATCTTCGAGGAACCGTGTTCATATCGGAAAGGGTTTTTAAGAGAAATATGTAATTCTGGGCTTTTTCGACCAAAGTCATATCATTTTAATTTATTGGTTGATTTAGCATGTTTGTCCTTTCCGTTAATAACCGTTTTAAAAAGGTATTTTTGTTTTTGTCTATTTTACTTTTGCTCTTACGCCTCATAATATCTTACATTCTTCCCACATAGAAACCTCTTCCATGTTGCGACGTATTTTTCGTTTTTCTTCAATGTTTTTCTTGGAATTATATCGTGTATCAAACGCATCCTGATTGGTGCATTTATCGGTGTGGTGTTTCTCGCTCGAACCCAGAAGAGTTTGGTCCCACGTGATTACGAGCTCTTTGACCCAGGTGAGTTACTATTCAATTTTTTGTGGAATTTGTGGAATTGTTTCATTTCTACCCTGTCATGATTTGTTCCAAAACGATATTTTGTTGTTCACCTCTAACCATTATCACGTTTTACGTAAACGGCACACTTGTGAACAAACAGTAACACTTCTGCAGTTAAGAAACAGTCATAACACAATAACTCATTTATCCCCTCCATACCTAATACCAGGTGATCAGCCCTTAACGAACGAAAGATAAATTCTAAGACTAAGGAAATTAAGGCTGAATTGGCTTTCAAGGAACTAGTTAAGGATAGTTTGCTTTTAGTGTTAGAGTCGTCGCACACAACTTAATTTCTTGGCTGTGTAAGCGAGCTTATGACAACAAAACAGTTCAACCCCACAACCTACGTCACATGTTACCTTCGTTTACCGCTGACAAGTTGACAAGCGCACACGATCACTGATCGACCCGAATCACGCACGTGCAAACTAGAATTCTCGGAAAGTCAATCAAACACGAAAAAATTAATTAATATAGGTCTGCCCTTTTATTTAATTTATTTAGAAAAGATTAATTTTAGGGTTCAGTCCCCCCTTAAAGGGTTAAGCTTACTCTATGTTCCCGTTACAGGGTTCAACGCCTACGTGGGATACTTGTATCTTGAGCATACTCATGCCAATCCTGTGCTGGTGACATTTTGTCAGCTTTTAATCAAGGCTATGAACGACGCCTGTGTAAGGGGAGAACTTTCTTACAACATCGCCAGCGTTAGCACGTCTAATCTCATTACAGGTAACATAACGTTGCAAAAGCGGTATCTTTCAAACGCACGTGGTTTAACATATGTCAATAGCCAATCAACCTTTATTGTTTATGAATAATGGTTCTTTTTTGTAATTCAGCAAGTTAAGATGTCCTTACTTAAGCCCAGTAGTAGACTTCTACCGATGCTTTATCTCCGGTTTCGATAGCGGATGAAAACCTTAAAATCCACTCCCCGGGCGGCACACTGATCAATCGCTGGTTAGCCCTAGCAGTTGTTTTTACCACTGGAACAAGTCTTGCACAAATAACAAGACATAACAAAACGACTTCCGACGAGCTAATGTCTCATGGTGTAAGATATCTCAAATTATCTGGAAACGGTTGAGGGAATATAAAGTTTGTTTATTTTTGGAGTTTTCGATTTCTGTAGTGTCCCGTATCCCTTAAAGAGCTGTTGATTGTTTAGGTAGTTGAGATAACAGAAACAAGTCGATAAATTGTCTCTACACGGTACCGTGATCTCGAAAGGGTTTGATTTCACTGTTTAGTTAAAAAGCTTGACTTCCGAGTGACTCTTTCTGCTACAATTAAAAACTTGGTTGTGTCAAAACAATAAGTTGACTTCGGTAAAGGTAAATGAAAATAGAATTTTCAAAACGTTGTTTTGTTAACAGCTTCTTCCATTTTCAGAAGAACAAATTGTCTGTTGACACCCGCAAGTTAGACCCTCTCTATAAAAGAAACTTTTTAGCCTGAAATTTGGAGAAAGTTTTCTTTAAAAAGTGTTAAAAATCTTTACTTAAAGAAAAAATGTATGATAAATGTATGATCACTCTGGAAGATTAGTTGCTAAATGTCAATTCTAAATGTTAAACATAAAAAACACGCATATTACTATTAATTTAAATATAAATCACATTTCCCTGGCTGTCACCAATGAGTGATGAACATTTGAAAATAAACGATCACAATTTTTGCTAGAAATTAAGAACCTATCAGGCTAACCCTGAAAAATGTAGGTTCTTACTAATGGATTTTTGCTGTACTCAGTGAGAAATAGGGATTAAATATAAAATAATGCAATTAAAAATCTCTTACTGGATAAAGTTTAAACGTCGGAGACGCGACGTTTCGGCCATATCCCATGGCCTTAAGCAGGCAAATGCCGCACTGTCACGTAATACCGCTGTATCACGTGACAGGCGGCTCTTAAGACCCCTCAGAGCTTTATTCCAGGTGGTAGACAGCCCGTGTCTGTGTCCCCCTTTCCTGTTCAGTGAGGGGCTCTCAACCCCCTCCCAAATGGCTTTCTTGACCCCCCCCCCCCTCTTATGCCAGTGTTTTTCACTGTCAAGAACCACCACACCCGCTGATCTAAAACTGTGTCCTGTGGTCTTAAGGTGGTTATAGACCGCTGAATCTTTTTTTTTTTTATTAAAGTATCGCAATTTGTGTTGCTCATAAGAAGTCTTCTTTGGATATGGTAAACCTATCGTTTATGATTAGTTCTCATATAGCAGATATTGACGTTTTTTGCGGCAAAAGTGGATGTAAACTGTAAAAACAAAAGAGAAATTAACAAAATTAACTGTTTCGTAAAATAAACAATTCTCGAAACATGAAAAAGAAAAATGATGTTGTCAAGTATGACCATCAAGATAAATGTTAACTTGTTAATCTGAAGAGAGATGAATCTCTCCAACCCCCTGCAATTTCTTTTGATATGAAAACTCCTTGGAGGTCAGAAAATTTTTATAAAAAAATTTTGTTTTTCCAGATTCTACCGGCGACGTGTCCAAGGACGTTATTTGTTTAGCGTCTCAACGTCGTTCAAACCACGCAAGGATACGGAACCGCTGGTTGCTTCTGATCACTCTCCTCAACAACCCATCTTTGAGAGTTTACAGACGGCCTGATAAATACCAACACAAATCCGTTTTTACTGCACTTAACGTTATGGTTAGGGATACTGGTATGAAATTACTAAGGGAAAACACTGTACATCCGCCTTCGTTGTCGGAAAATGAGAAGCCTGGTGACAAATCTGAGGAAGAAAGCTGTACGTCAAAGTTCTAAGAGTTATTCTGTTCCATCATACACAACGCACGTAAGGGTTACTCTGTTCCATCATACACAACGCACGTAAGGGTTACTCTGTTCCAT
>JAOBAT010094460.1:0-16975 GCA_026413305.1 Hydrozoanthus tunicans | reverse complement strand
GTACATACTAAACAGCACCGTATTCACATACCTATGGAAACAAGAACGCAGTAGCTACACGCACGCATTGCGGGCCTGTTTTTGTTCTTCGATGTTAATAAAAATACACAAAACAGATAAGGTAAACCGTTTATTGTCTACCAGCATGTAACACTTTTCACATCACCACAACTTGAAAACAAAAAGTGTACTCTGTAACAAAAATACATTTCGCTTTTTTGATCAAATTTAATTTTAACAAGGTTTCAAGAGTTCGTAATAGTTTAAATGTTTAAAAATAATACTATTGACTCTAAGATTTTGTTTATCATACTGCCCTACACATGTTAAAGATCTTTAGAGTGTTGTTTCAAAGACAGTTTTTAGGATAAGTAAACCCAAATTCACCAATACTAGATCACAGTTCTAGGTGAGTCAACTACTCGAAAAGGGAAATTTTTGACTTTGACAAGAATTTTAAACCCGAACGTCTCTGTAAAATGGGGCCTTTAATATCTTTCTTGAGAGAAACAAAGAAATTTTTTTGTGAAAATTGGTGTTAATTCGAAAAAGTGGCTTTAGTATTGCATAATTCTTGCCAACGATTTTAGCCGACAATATTTGTGGTTGTCGTCTGTATTCTGTGAGTATGCTAAACGGAAGACATTATCAAATACAGTAATAACCCGCGTATAAGAACCTGAATTTTTCAATTTAGCCTAAATAGGTTCTTATATAAATGGTACTTAAAGCAAATTTAGGTTACCAAGGGTCTTAAAATAGGTTCTTATATTTTCATATGAATTTCATCTGAATATGTTACATATATTATAAACATAATCTCATTATACAGTATAAATCATTCATTTGTACCATAGAGCAGTGCTAGTAGTACTGTAGTAGAGTACATGCAGTACTTGCAAATACTTGGGGAATTATGAATGGCAAACACAGTAGACGTACAACATGGTACTTAAGCTTGAAAGAAAAAAAAAGTTATGTCATATACTTTTAAATTGATGATGATCTTAATTCAGCAGTTTCTACCTATACACTTTTACAGCCTAACAGGTTCTTAAAACCCAGGATCTTATACGCGGGCTATTACTGTATTAACAAATGCGAAAGAATATATATATGGTTGACTCAGATCTTGCTTTGACCAATCATGGACTTTGTTTTATCTTTGTAGTGGTACACACATTCTGAGCCTCTTATTCAAGCAGGAAGTAAAGTCTGGCCAGTTTAAGCTTCAAAAGTTTTGCTTGTACTGTGACAAACTCGTGTTTAATAAATATTTGGCCGGTACATATACATATATATATGTTAGTACTTCTTGGAAAGGTATTATAGCATTTTAGCTTTTGGGCAATAATTATAAAGTCAGCGAAAAATTGTGTCGCTTCGGGCCAGTCAGTCATCGGCAATACGATGCGGGTAGTTCTAACATTATTCATTTAATTATTAAGTTTTTCACAAATTTCACAAATTTCACTTTGACATGAAAGTCAGCCGCAGTTTATAGGAATCCTCGGCTGCAAAACATCCTTGGTCTTGAGTACAACAGTTTTAAGTCCTTATCCATACAGCAACTTCAAACTTGAAAATTCTGTGCTTATTATCAACGCCAAACAGTTTATTTTGGTCATTTCCAGAGTTTCCACGGTTTGAATTTCTCGCGCACCGCCATTTTGAAACGTGACGTGTTTTTGTTGCAGGGCCAGTCTCCACTCTCGATAAATACAATAGCAAAGAACGAGAGGGATCTGGCGCTGTAACCGAAACACGTCGAATTTCAAAATGGCGACGCGCAGGAAGTATGGTCAAAATAAATTCCTTGGCGTCTAATTTATGGACAAGATTATCGAACTTGAACTGCTGGTATGGACACAGACTTGACAAGACTTATATTTGAAACCAAAACTGTTTTACAGTGGAGGATTCCTTTAAGACGAAAGCAAAAAGACTGCAAGTTGAGAACAAAGAAAACAAAAAAAAGAAAATTACCCAAATCGACCGGCAGTTTTTACAAGCAACATGGGTAATATAAATGAAGAAATAAAATGTTTTAATTGTAAAGCATGCGTTTGCTAACCTTCGTTTAACTGCTGACAAGAAATTTGACACCATTTTTCAACAATTGGCTAGCCTTTTAACAACAATTTACTGGCAACTTTTCTCTAGCTACACTACTGACGGGTGGCACATTAACCCCCTTCCTTCAGCCCCAGCCAGTTTATCAACATTTAACTTCTCCATACATAACCCATACAATACAACACATTTGGTAATAAGAAAACGGGAATTGATCAAACGTAAGAAAATCTTGATGAAAAGCAAAATTCTCCTAAACGGGTAACAAGAGAACTCCCAGTTGGGAGAATTCAGAAGTAGTCGTTTGGCGTTTTAGGGCTGAAAGAGTTAGGCTAGATTGTTCGATACTAGAAATAAACTGACTTACAAATATTTTATAATTTAGTTATATGTTTGAAGAGCACTTCAACATCCAAAAATAATTATTATCTAAGACGGACAAAATATAATACATGTTCTTCCCAAGTAAAATCGTTTCCTTTTGCCTTCAAAGGATTATGCAATCTCTATATACAAAATAATTTGAAACCAACTTGTATTTTTGTACCCTTGAATTTATCGGTTACTCGCATAGGTTTTATAATGTTGACCTCCCTATTGCAAGTTCTATGGCTTTAAAATAAAGTTTCTCGAGAAATAGACATGATCCACCACTCAGCCACGCAATCTGAACTGGGTAACCAAAGATAGCGGTGAGGAAGGTTATTTTGTTAAAAAATATTACGTTATTTGCTTCGCCTTTCAGAAACTGAAATCGAAAAACACTTCACCGGCTGTGGAAATAAACAGCGTAAACATCTCAACGTTACTGAACTATTTTTCTTACCTGGGCAGGACATCTTTAAATTTTTCGTTTTTCGCAACTTTTTATCGTTCGAAAAACTATGAAGAGAAAAATCATTTGTTGCCAACACCGTTAAAAAACACAGAAATAGATGACTTTTGTGCGTCATATTGCATCACTATCGTTGTCTTGGTTACCCAGTTCAGATATTGTAACGTAAGAAGCAGATCAGGTCTATTGTTGTGCGGTAACTAAAATGGTCGCACCAATCAAAGCATCAAAACAATGTGAAATTAGATTTTTAACAAGGAATTACCAGTTATTACATAATGTAACCGAGCTCACTTTACAAGTTACATCAAAGGAAAATTAGGAGAAATTAAATGTGCTCATTTATCCTTTTTTTTAACGAAAATAATCTTGGCCGGGGAGGGGGTACTCCCTATCTTGGGTTGGTAGGTATGACCGTCGTATTTTTTAGGGGCTAAATTGAAATTGCCAATCTAGTAATTTAGGGATTATTAAAAGAATTCCCGTGATAAACCAAGAGCCTGGTATTTTTTAGGGTTGAAAAACGTGAAGTTATTAGACTACTTGCAGTCCCGTATTTTAGCAAACGTGAGTTAAGGTAAAACTCCTTAAGCGAACTGTGCGCCCCTTTATTTACCGCAAATCACGTTCTGCACAACACGAGGGGACTTAGCACTAAACCTCTAGCTACCCAGGGAAAATGCTCAGCTTGGTATTTTTAGGGTATTTGAGGACTTTTCAGACAGTCTTTCCTATCCTTTTCACCCCGAAGTACCCCCCTGGAATCTTGGCCTCGACTTCAGAATTTCCGCCAAAAGCATAATAGTCACTTCTTTAGAAATTGTGGCACATTTTGTTGGGTAAATGGGAAAATTTAAGGGGCTAAAGTAAATTCGCGCGCGATAGAAGAAGCCAATAAGAAGTGCGAACCAAATAGTCAAATTTTGTTTTCCCAATTGATGCCCTAGCTCCAAGACGAAAACAGAGCAGCATAGTTTATGCTCTTGGGAATAAATATGTCCCGGTCCTTTCTAAAAGATTATTTTACCCTTCGGTTCGGGAAAAAATGAGTTTGAGTTGGGCCCAGTCATATCTATACCCGCGATATTAAAATACGTTGTTTTATCAGCCACCTACCATAGCATCTAATCTGGACTGGTAAGCTGAAAGTGACTATTTGGGGATTTTTCATTACCAGTCACTTCCTTTTCCTTGAGAATCGAATTGGTCTCTTCATCGTCCTCTTTCTCGTGCACTCCCTCGAGACAAAGCAGCAACAGGATTATCACCCCGAAAGCAAAGTCCAGCACTATCAAGAAGGCGAAGAGACCGATCTCGATTTGTCTGGCCGCTACTAGTATTACCAGCAAAGGGATTTTGAAGGCAAAGCGAGAGAAGACAGTCGCGATGTTAAACGCCACGCAGACAACATTTCCCATGTAGACTTGCTGCCAGGCAGATTCTGATAGAAGGGCAAAGAAGGCCGCAAGGTACCCTGCAGCATGGTCTTGGAACGGATCCAGGCGGAAAACGCTCTGCGCATAGTCGGGCCTGATTGAAAATATTAACCCCGCTAGTAATTGTAGAATTCCAAACACGTGCACAGCGACTGAGGGACCACGGCGCTCCCACAGGCATCTCGAAAATAACGGCAAAAAAGTCTCTTCAAAGAAAGTTGCCACAGACGCATGCTCAGTTGTCTTATACCAAACGACAAAAGTAGCAACAGCAAGCAGAGAGTGGATGATGACGGTAAACAGGAATACCGAGAGAGGGATGGTGCGGGTAAGAACCATAATTAGAAACAAAACGTTGACCAGAACCAGTCTCTCGGGTATACTGCTCAACAGGTAGCCCTCCCCTGAGGCACGTGGCTTGGTTCGGCCAATCACGATGTAGTTGAACCCTATGACGGCCAGCTCGATTCCGACAAGACGTACGTACGACGCCGCACGGCCAGCAAGGTGAACCTTTGATAGGAAAGTAGAATAGAAACTCCGTTACGGCAGAATGCAAAAAAACTAGCTTAAATGGAGAGTGTATTACAAAATACAGCACCAAAAAATATATATATTAAAAGCAAATATCCATACATAAGAAAATTGTTTAAAGGGCAACTGAACCCTAAACTCAACTTTTGTCAAACAAAATCTTTAACTCAGTGTGAAAACGATATTAAAAGCATTCCTCGTATCGCGCTGACTTTCCGAGAAATTCCAGTTTAAAACACGTTACTTGCCGCATTGTACCGGCGGCTCAGAAATGGGGTTAAGCGGAGAGAGAGTGAGGCTATGACGTCAGATATGGGTAAAAATTGGCTAGGACTGAAGAAGTTCATCATTGGAGTGAGATATCGCACACAACGTAAGTTGTAACTTTCACTCTTGACTTTGTAAGCGAGCTTGAGACAACAAAAACAGTTCGAGCGCTCGCTTGCTCGCCACAACTTACATCACACGTTACCTTCGTTTACCGCTGACAAGTCGACTAGCGCCCACGCTCAATTACCCCCAACGACCCGAAACACGCACATACAAACTAGAATTTCTCAGAAAATCAGCGCGACACAAAAAAAAAATCTTTTAGATATGTTCTCAGCACCCTAAAGGATTTCATTTTAAAAAATGTTAATTTCAGAGTTAATTTCCCCTTTAACTATGAAACCATTTTAAATGTGGCGATGTGACTTCATTAGTTTTTTAAAATGCTCTGTAGCAATGCTGGAGCTGGGCAAAATTCGTTGACATTGATCTCAACGATGTTTAACTAACCAGCTTATGCAGTTAAGGCAGTATAACCCTGTGATTAAAATTTAGACTGCCGTATCATCAGTGTTTATCATTTTTGTATTAAACATACGAATGAAATAAAAAGTCTTATATACAACTACATAGATATGAGACAGTGTTTTACTGCGAAATACAGCACTCGTAGATTTTGTGCGAAACTATATCCGGGATACGTGTGACGTAGTTTCCATATCCTCACTAGTGAAGATATCGCTGAGGTCATTTCTTTGTTTTTCCCGCTTAGATCCGCGCAAACAAACACTCAGATCTATAAAGAGAAAACTATGCGCTTGCGTGAACATATGAAATCTCCTAGTGGAAAAAGGATTTTACTCGTTAGCGAACGGTCCCTTAAAATATGAAGTCTCAGCAAATCGAAATTTCGTCATTTTTTGTTATGTCTCGAAGTCTTGATTTTTAAAAATTTTCAATCCATTGCGTGTTTTCTCACAAAATGGCTCGCATTCTCAGCATTTGCGGCAGAGCTCGAAATCATTATTTATTTATTCATTTAGTTTGTTTGTTTGGTGTCTCGGTATTTCAGATTTCATCTCGATATCAGATCATTTAATGCGAATTCCAAAGTCTCGGGCTCGGATTTTAAAGATTTAAAAAAAAAAGATTTCGTCGCCAACATAAACAAACAAAAATCTACACAAAAAAGTTATCACATGAAAATTGCTCGTTTCGACTGAAACGTAAAATGCTTCAAGCGTATTTGCCAGCGGACCGTTTCAACCGCTCAATATATGTTAACCAGATTTGTAACAAAAAATAAAGACGAAAATAGAAACTTCATTAGTTCAGAAGTAGAAAAACATCGTGTGGTATATTGGGTATACACAAGCGGTGGGGTGTATGAGGCAGTTAAAAGATTTCAAATGAAAATAACAATTTTTAACACTTTAAATCATCATTAAATATTGACTGCCTCACAACCTTAAATTACACCTTATCTTTTCTTATAATAACAACTTTAAAATAGCAAAGAGGCTCAAATTTGACAAAGTTTAAGAACAATGTAACATCGAGCTGAGGTACCGGTTCGGGCTCGAAATCTAAATCTATTTTCCTCGACTAGATTTTCGATTTTCAACTTAACATTACAGAATGAATACATCATAATCATCGTCATTGCTTCAAATATACGCTGTGCGAGTATATTTGCCCTGAAGTTAGTAAACCTTAGTCCTTATAGCTTGCATTTCAATACACTCATGTATTGCAACATCCGTTTCACTTAGTTTATACTCGATTCAAACCACAGTCCACAAATAGAAATAAGGCTAATCTATAAGAACAATTCAAAGGCTCGTGTCGCCAAAAAAATATGAAAAACAAGCCTCCGCCAAATTTATTGGTTCGTATTTAAAAAAGCGTGTAAAACGACGCTGAGTGTGATAAATCATTCTGCCCGTGCTCAACATTATTTAAAGGTGTTTGTGTTTCTTAATTAGTTGTTATTTTTCATTGATACTCAGTAACAGTATTACTAATGAGTCTTAAACAATATAAAGGATATGACGGCTAGGCCATAAACTCTTTTAAACCCATGCAGCGGAATTACGTCGGGATATAGGCTTTATAGTATTTAAGTTACGGTTATAGTATTTAAGTTACGGTTATAGTATTTAAGTTACGGTTATAGTATTTAAGTTAAATTTTAAGTAGTGTCCTGCGCGGTGTTCACACTTGCTCACATTAGCTAAAGTGGCCAGTTCTGACTCAAGCTTGAGTCAATCAAGTTTGGCACTCTTCACTGTTTGATTCCGGTGAGTAAATTTTTTTTTATATTCCCGTACGTTTTTCAGTCTGAACTAATCGACTTTGACGGGTTTGGTTTGACGGCCTTTGCCTGCTATTTATGAAATGACAACAGTTTTGTGTGTTTCTGGTAATATAGTATCAATTTGCTTTTATTTGTTATTTTGATAAAAAGTTTTTCTTACTTGACAACTGGCTACCGTTACAAACACAAGCCTGAAATCTTACCATGTATGGAAACTAGAATTACCGGACAAAGCAACCCAAAATGATTAAGGGTGAGACGAAAGGCTGAAGATTTGATCAGCTAATTATTAATACAAGGAAATAGTCTCAGGAAGCAGGTAAAAGCTTTTGCTAAAGCCAAAGGACAATAGTCGACCTTGTCGTTCTCATATAACTATCAAAGCTCAAGTTAGGAAACTCTTTTAGACCGTTTGCATTGAGCGTAGTTGCTCTAGTAAAACCGGTTCTGCGCATGCGTGGAGTTCAGTATGGATGTTTTTTTTTCATTTCAAATTCTACCATTTAAACCGCCAGAAAACAGGGCTGTCAAAAGAAACCTAGATTAATTCTCTTTTAATAGCGCGCAGTCCCTCACAGTCTGTAGTCTGGTAACATTGTATTCTTTAAAAGGTGGCCACGTGGCCTGTACAGCATAATGCATTTTCATTATATTATTACTAACATATTAATACTTAAATTATTTTATGTATGAAAATTAATGGTATCTGTAGATAAACCTGTACTTACCCGCCAAATGTATGTATGGTTTGAATTGTAGAGTACGTTACTAAACACAAAATAATAAAAAAATTTAAGAGTGAAAAAAAAATTGCCTTCATCTTCGTTTCTTTCCGGATCGTTCTCTCTCCCTTTTGTTTTTATCACCCCTCCCGTCCCCTAGATGAGAAACAATTATTTTAAAAGCTGCATACCTGAAGCAAGAACCGCCATCCAGCTGGAAAACACAGCATGCTTATCCCAGCCATAAGATAGATTACCAGGCCAGATAACTCGTGAAACCTTGCGACCTTAGTTGGAGGCGACAGCCTGGGGATGGAAAGCATCACCTTCAGCCATTCACAGCCCATGGTGCGCGAAATTCGTATCTAACCTGTGAGAAGAGCACCAGCGACGTTTAAAGAGAGCAGCATTAATTTTTTTCTCAAAGATTTTCGTATGGTTTGAGTGAAGTAAATGTATTAGTTTCTAACTGTTTTTGAAGTATTTCTGACAGTGTAACAATATATTGATGGTGATAATAATAATAATAATAATAAAATGACAAAAACAATAATAATAATAACAAGAATAACAATAATAACAATAATAATAATAATCAACGTGATGGCAGTTGCCTTCTAAGTAAGGTAAAATAAATAGTAAAAGTTTTATTAAAAATACAATCCTTCTATACTCTTTTAAAAAAAAAACCTGCTAAAGATAACTACTTTACATAAAATTCCAGTTCTAAAATACTCCAAAACAGCATTCAGATTTTCTCTTTTGTTACTATTTTTATTTATTATTGTATTGTTGTTCTTTTTTATTATTATTATTTCTATTATTATTATCACTTTTATCATTATCATTACTATCTAACTTTTATATTAGAATTGCCTGAAGCAATTCTTTACGCCATCACTGATTTGCCAGGACGTGATAACCAGAGAATCAGGCTTTCCGGGGCCTGATACTGAAACAGTGTTCAGAGTTAGTTGATGCCAAGTTTTTCAGACTCCGATTAAATTTCCAATTTATTCGACTGTGTTCGAACATTGATACCTAATACAGCCTTAACCCCTTTTCACAAATATGAGGGTCTCAGTAAGAATATATCTAGCTGATAACTGAAAAAAGAACCAATTAAGTAGCAAATAAATTACTGACAGCTGGGTAACTTAATTCAGACCCTTTAAAACTATCTCCACATCGGAGATAAGGCACCAAAGCGCACCGAATTTGCGCGAGTAGATATTTTAAGGAAGGTGACACCTTGCAAGAGATTTTTGCTTTCCATCAGTGGTTGCGCACAAATAGCTTTGTGAACGAACGCGTCGGAATAAAAGCCGTAGAACGGCAAAACAGGATTTTAAAAACACATCAAACGACTATCAGGGGAAAGAAAAGGCTTTCCTGAGCACTTAAAAACCTAAAAACAATTTGAAAATTACTCAAGGAGAACATTGCCTTTCGGACCAAAACCAACAACCAACCAACGGGTATAAAGCTGCATTGTGGAGGTCAGAGAGTGCATCCATTGAAAATCAGCAGCCGGAAAAACCGCAATATATTTATGTCCGTTCGACCACGAACAAACTGGGATAAACGATTGTATTTTAGTAAATCGCCCTTGAACAATTTTATCCACGACAACTCCCTGTCAAAGCAAAAATGTTTTGACACCAGATGGGCCAGTTTTGATTCGCAACTATTTTAGCTTGAAATTTATCAACTCGTTAGAACGGGTTTGAGTATTTTATGCAGAAGAAATTGGTGGCACGGGTTTTCTGTGGAGGCGAAGAATGTTCAACAAAAACCGACCAAATAAATAAAGCACGAATTAGCACAGACATGTCTGATGTGATGACTTTACTGTCAACTCCGGCAATTTCTATACTGTTCAAAATAAGCTCTTCAACGTCCACTGCAGATAAAATGATGACAATTTTTAGTATTTGTACTCGGACAGAGGACTTCCGACACAACTTCTATACTGTTCAAAATAAGCTCTTCAACGTCCACTGCAGATAAAATGATAACAATTTTTAGTATTTGTACTCGGACAGAGGATTTCCGACAAGTTAAATGAGTGACATTAATTTCGCCTCTTATTCATGAGCTCAATATAAATGATAGGCAAACACTTGGAAAGCACACGTGTACATGGACGGTAGAAACTTCTTGTACGCTCCACAATCAACCCACAGTATTACTTCTGCAGTACTGAAGGCGCTTGGGTCAAATCGCTTTCTTCGTAAACTAGAAATAAAAGAGTTTATTCAAAACAACCTGACGCAGAAAATGGCAAAAAATTCCAATGTGCAAAACTGGCGCAATGATGAGATAAGCGACCCCAAGAACACCAATTAGAAACGTACTATGAAGTAGTTCTGATTTCATTCTAAAGAATAAAAAACAACATTTAGTAGTAAAGATAAAAGCGACAGCAAACTTCACGCAAAAATTATTGTCGACCACTCTTTTGTGCCAACTGTGCAGTGAACTATAACGCACGGAATGTTAGACAGAGGACAATGTTTTGAAAACACGAAAACTGTTGAGGAGACACTACATTAGATAAACGAATTTAAGTCATAACCCGCCGCGCAATATTCTTAGGACTTTTTTCAGCAATATACCGTGGCGAGTTAAAACAGAAAATAACAACCCTTTTAGATAGACGATAGAATATTTCTGATAGGAACAACACATCTTAAGAAAATACGATATGCATCATTCACTGCCTGATTTAGTGTACAGAAAAGCAAATGTGAAAACTACCAAGAATCGTATTAATTTGGTAAAGAATAGTTTCTGAAAAACGTTCTATCCTTCGTTTACAAAAAACTGGCGAAAATTAAGACGAAATTTCATTTAGCATAGTAATGTTTGATTATTTTCTTGACAGCTGATAGAATTAGCATATTGACCATAACTGTATCGCCCGGCAACTTTTCGACCTCGTCAAGAATTACCCAAGCGTGTTGTTTAGAAAATACTATTAAATCCCCCACTTCAAGAAATCTTCGGATTTCAACTCCATATACTTATAACTGAGAAAAACTGGTCTTAATCTTCGTTATACTGGTAAAATGACTAAAGAAATAATTCAAAGCTTTTTGTGTGTGCTCGAATAGATAGCTGCTCATTTCCGGAATGACGGGAGTTGAGGAGAAATCTCTCCCGCCAAAATATGGCGCCAAGACAAGTCGAATAGTTTTTAAATTAATTCACAGACATGGCTTTGTCAAAGCCAAGCCATTCGAACATACGCCAATGTTGGGAAATTTTTACATTCGATAGGAGCAAACTTTTTCAGTAAAAGAAAATCTTTTGTAACCACAAAGCCACGAATAAAGATTTGTAATTGCCTCGCTCAGTAAGCTATTCAAATTTTTAAAGTTAAACAATTTCGATTCTCGTTGATAAAACTAGCTTCAGAGTATAAATGAAGTTGTTACCTGAAGCGCCTTCCAAACTGCTGTTGAGATGAACGCCACTCAACAAGTTATTGCTTTGTATGGTCCACACGTTTCCGAGCGAGTTCCCTGAATGCAAATTCTAGCGAGAATGAAAGTAAATGAAGCGGCGAGCGTTGATTAAAAGTTCCACACAGGGGTAGGGTGAGAGGCAGATGTTTTGTTTTGAAAAACGAAAGGCTGTTGTTTTCAACTTCGAGCAGACAAATCAAGTTAAAAAGGAATAAATTATTAAATGAATGGACATCTAAGAATATGCCGGGGGGAAAATGTTACGTACTAATACAATATCGAAACAGCCTATAAAAAAATCTCTAGACACAGAGGTGACGAGGTATTGTATTTGTAATCAATGATTTCTTGACCCAGCTGTGTCGTTGACACGATTCTTCATAATGCATCATTTGCCTTGTTTTATCAGTTTTCTATCGGCTCATAAATTGTCGATTTTTCCTTTCAACAGATTAAATAAGAAAACACAATAGTGAAATCAAAACTTTTATAATTTTTGCTTAAGGTCCTTCTCTATTTAGTATTTGTTGAGTTTATTTTGTTATTGCGCTTTCTGCATCTTCATTAAACTGCAATTTGTCTGTCTGCTGAAAATTCGAAATACCAGCGACCCAACGCAGTAGTTAATGTTCAGCTCAAATACAATTGGCTCTTTACACACGAGATGGAGTTAAAGCATTAAGAAATAAAAGTCGGATCTGTACTGATTTTTATGTCAATAAAGTTTAAAGAACTCCCTTTTTGATTACCCATTGCTTTGTAACATTAGCGTGGACTAGACGGACGAAAAGACCGGAAAACTGGAGAGAAAAACATGGTTGCCTGTTTGTTTTGCACCCCTAAAGATACCTTGTTTCTAGACGGACGAAATGGGAACAGACTTTAAGCGAGCATGAAATTTTAGCTTAATTTAGACTAATGGTGTTACAAGGAGGGTGTACCTCGGGCTAAAATTTGAAGAGACAGATATTCAGTCGGGTAATAGAAAGAAATACCCTGAAAATACCAATGGAAAAAATGTAGACCCTTAAAAAAACTTCATTCATCAATTTTGAAAACATATCACCATCATTGATGTCCTCGGAGGCTATTCAGAACAAATTGTTAGCGCACTGAAGGAGCTAGTAGGAAATCGATACAGATCAGTATTATCAAGATTATCACTCACTAGCTCGCTGCATATTGCGCGTTCCTTTAACGTCCTAGCGCAGTGGGAAGAATTACCCAACAGATAGAATTTGACTCTTTCAGAATTAGAAATTTTTAGGAATATTTATATTAGTATTAAAATAATTAAGAATTTTAAGGACATTTTAATATGATCATTAGCAAAGTTTTAATTAGTTCGTCATTTCCTTTATTTTCATTAATATTCAGTGTATAATTAGGGTTAGTTTCGTGGCAATCGGCTACGGATAATATCTGCACGATTGCTGTTTGTATAGGGAAGCCTGGGCAACCATTCGTTTTATACTGCTCATAATAATAAAAATAACATTAGGTTTAATAATAGTAATAATAATAAAATTAGTAATAGTAATAATAATAGTAATATAACGAAACTGATAGTATTTCTACATAAAAGCTTTACATCATTCTGTCATAAGAACTAACTACTTAAAGTATAACTAATTTTATTGATGTGATAACACAAGTTAAAACCATTGAAAACTGTAAGTTCTAAAAATGCTATAAAAATACAAAAAAAAACTAAGACAACTTATAAAATTTAACATTCGTAAGAGGCTCAACATAAGCGTGTGAAGGTCCTGCACGTTAAAATTTTAAAACAATCGTTTCAGTAACAAAAGGTCGTCAAACGTATTTATATGTTTTGCCATTGAACCAAACCAGAACAAAAATATATATAACCATTAAAGACTTGTTCAAATTTTGTTATTTAGAAATAAGTGGCCCAGCAAGTAACGAGAGAGCTTTCTCTGTTGCGACCCACGCTTTCGATGTGATTGCAGTACGGAATACAAATAGGGCACCAAGCTGTTTGTGTTTTGTTTTGTTTTTTCCTCATTTTGATTGCGATGAAATATTGACTCAACAATCACTAAGCGTTTACCATCTGATTATTTAGAGTATGCCGAGATCGTGTTAAGACGTCTCAATGGAAACTGTGAGAAACGTTTTTTTTTCTTTAAAATTAATGTTAAAAAACGGGAAATCGTATTAAAAGAAGTAATTTGTTTTCTTTTCAAAGATTCCGACCGCCTCAAGCCTTGAGGTCGGTTGATCTCATTTTTATCTCTCATTCGTAGCAATTGAAGAATTCATTCGATTATAACTCTGTTTATATCCAAGTACTTCGCGAATCAGTGGATTTAAGTGTAAACTTAGAACCTGCGACCTCTTGTACGCTTAGGGGCATAGCTCTAGCTAGATCTTCAAAGTGACAATTGTCAGTCAAATTACCTTTCGACCTCCTATTTGGTTGATACAAGCGTATATCCACAGCATTCTGGACAATTTCTAAGAGATACTTAAAGGCGCTTCCAAGTCTTCCAGTATTGTCAAGTTTTTAAAATTATTAATATATTCTAGTCAAGGCAAGCCAATTCAATCTGTCACAGCACTGCAGATAGAAAGTAATTGAATTGAATACGAGATTAGAGAGTGCAACTAACAATAACTACGTTAATATATGTACAACTATGTTATAAATCTAATTATTTCTTAATTATAAAGGTGGTGAGGGTAAACTTGCTGCTAGGATCTATAATCGGAAAATTATATTCACAGTCATCGTTTCCAAATGGGTCAGGAGTCTTAGAGTCAGAGGTCTTAGACAAAAGGACCAAGAGAAAAAAACGAGTTTCCTTGAGACCGATATTTTTTATCATGGAAAATACTTTTTTTTCTTAAAGCCTAGCTTGTTGCTTTAGTTATTCTGTTGTCAGTCTTATTGAAACCAGTTTAAAACCGCTTTGTTTTTCATTACAGAGTTGTTAATTACAAGCTGCATATGCGAGCACAAATATCAAACAGAGAACACACGACTCACGGCGAAGAATAGAATAATTTTCTTGATTCTCACATTTTCACGCCTCATTCATCCCGGTTAAAAAAGGAACCCACACTTTTCAACAACCAATACTAGTGTTAGTATACCAGTGCTAGTATTTTCTTAATGAAGTTACTCATTCGAGTTAATCATTACTTATTAACGAGGCAATCTATTGTACCGAGTTTTGCATTGTTTTAATTAACGAAGAGGGCATTCGGACAACACTCCGGCCTAAACCTCAACCAATGAAAGTTGGGTTGGTATTATCAAGAGATCACATGAAAAGAAGCCATTATTGAGGTGTTGTGTTAACTTGATTAAACGATGCAGAGCTTAGTTTATGCATCATTCAAGTCACACTTACGCCGCTGTGTACAAGTTTGATGTTGAGCCCAAAACCGTAACCGAGCCGTGAGTATTAATTCTGACACTTGATCCTCGACGATCAGTTTGGAAGGTACACTTCAACGTGCTTTTTCGTTATAAGAAAAGCTAACTTAGTATTTGTTTACATTCTTCATGTCGTTTTGTGCTTTGCGATTTTGACTAAAAATAACTTGGCTGACATGAGGGTAGAGCTTGTAATTAGGGATCGAGCTCGAGTCGAACAAAACAAGATTATGTCCTTGCTATAATTAGCTTGGAATGTGAGCTATTTTACTCACAACGCATATGAACAAACATCACCAAATTTTATCAACAATTACTGGCGATAGAGCTCTCGAGAATTTGCTAGGCGGTTAGCTGGGACAGCAAAACGTGGCAAAGCTAAGAACTACAAACTTGTGAGAGATATTTGACGTCACGGTGGTACTTAAAGCAGTGTTGATCGATCTGACTTGATTATGATTTATGATTTTGTAAATAACGCAAGACACAAAAGTATTTGCATAATTGTTTCCATTGAAAAGACAACTTGGAATGATTACCCTTGTATGATAGATTTCTCTAATGCTGAAGAGAATGGTTACTCTCGTACAGATTTCTAGTCTAACTATGCCGTATAGATACGTATAGATTTCTCTAATGACAACAAAATGTAAGCTGGGTTTGCAAAAGGTCGCGGGTTTTGTATTAGCTACTTAACATTCTACGATTTCAAGTGTAAATGACGTTCTTTAACTCAGCATCGTGCCCACAGGCTAAGCGGCCTTATTGAGTCTGCCTCACTGACATGTTTTAGATTTGAGTTGTGTCAAATTTAGCGGAACTGAACATAGACAACATACAATGTAAATCAGGCTGGCAGTGAGAGCCAAAGAGCCTTCTTGTCCCCGATATTAGCGAGTGGGGAGGGAGACGGGAGAGGGATTGGGAGGGATAGGGGTGGGAGTAGGGAGGGAAGTGGAAGGGTTAGTTATCTTTTCCTGGTATTAGTTGTACAACTAGCAGTTTGGCTACCTAAAATCTAGAAATATGGCTTGTTCAATAACATACTGTTATTGTTATAGTTTCATTATTGTTATTATTAATATTGTTGTTATTGTTATTATATTTATCATTTCTATTATTGTTATTATATAATATAGATTTAAAAACTAACAAATTGACACTCAGAAACTCCAAAAGTGTTTTTTAATTGTCTTCAATCTCTCTATTGTATTATATTCATGAAAGATTTTTTGTGCATTAAAAATACAACCCGTCGACATCCCACTAGTGGCCCATTAGGCCCGAGCTTATCTTCGTTTTCCGTATCATTCGTTATGCGGAAGGGTGTCTTTGATCTTCTTCTAGACAAAAAAGGAATCCATCACAAGTTAGTAACTCCCTGAAGAAGCTGGTTCTCATTTATACAGCTGAGTCGACTGGAACAAGTCGGGTAAAGTGTCTTGCTCAAGTACACAACGCAGTGGTCAGACCGGGGCTCGAACTCATGACCCTAGTAGTAATACGAGTAGAACACGCAAACCGCTCGGCCATTGCACCACCTACAGAGGGAGTCAGAAAGCGTTAAATCAGGAAAACTCAAGGTTGCTTGATTTCGCCAGGCTTTTGTCCCGTCTTAGCGTTCCGGCGTTATTTGCAAAGCATTTAGGGATTGCCATCTTTTTTGGTGTTGTGAATTGGACAAATCTAACTTACAGAAAAAAGCTGGTTTCAGTAAAATCCTCTCACCTCATTCGTTATGTTGTTACAAATACATCCTAACTGTTAATTCTTTTGTTCTACAGAGTCTTACAACTTGTCTTGATGTAATGATGTTAAGTTATAGAAGCGTACCCACCAACTCAACAAGATATCGGAGGTAAAATTAAAAGATGAGGTTTCCTTATCCCCAACACCCCCCCCCCTTTCTCCC
>JAOBAT010094449.1:0-16975 GCA_026413305.1 Hydrozoanthus tunicans | reverse complement strand
TGAGCTGATAACCGAGATTGAATGAACCAATCAGAACGCGCGAATCGCAATATTCGAGATTGAAAATTTAATAATTAACAATACCTTTATGCATTGTGAGAATGTGCTAACTTTCAGACATTAAGTTATTTTGCATTCCCCAAAAATATGGTGTTGTGACGTCGTTCTCGTTTTCCCGATATCGTTCTCGTGTATGAATCAATAGTTGCTGCGCTTAGCGTGTTAGTAAGTGCTCTAAATTAAACGATTTGTTTTTTAAGGCCCAAGGAGTGAAGTGGTGTGTTATTGGTGACGAGAACTACGGAGAAGGGAGTAGTAGAGAGCACGCTGCACTAGAACCCAGGCACCTTGGAGGACGCGCCATTATTGTCAAGAGTTTTGCCCGGATCCACGGTGTGTGTTATTATAACATTGCGTTTTGAATGACTATTCGTTGCTCAGCTTTTATTGTAGCCGCTCTGTCTTCTCTTGAAACTTCTCTTGAAATGAAAAAGATTGTCCTGACATTTTGTGTTTCTTTTTTCTTACCAGAGACGAATCTTAAGAAGCAAGGTTAGTTTGTTAATCTATAGTTTGTTCATAGTTTTGTTCACGCTCTCACGTAAATTAAACGCATTGAACATAAGTCTTGGTTATGCACAAACCACGCCCTTTGGCTTATCCAAGATGCACAATCTGATCTATTGTCCGTTAGTTAGTCGCAAGTCTCTATAGTGCTTCCTCATTATAATACAATAACCTATAGTTCTTACCAATAAAATCCCGATGTAATGAGCAAAATCTGTTTTGTTCGAATAAGAGTCTATTTTGAACGGATTTGTCAAATACTAAAATCAGTCATTTGAAACGTCAGGTAGTTTAAAATTTTTTGCCGTTTGAAGTTTTGGATTGCTTAAACTTAGAGCATTAGCCCTCATGAGAATTATTTTGCACCGTCAGTGGACTAGCAATCGAAGTGCCACGTAATTTAGAAAAAGTTTTGTCGTATATCTCTTGCTTTAATTCAGATGAAATCACTGCCTTGTGAATAACAAAGATACACTCAACAGCTTTCGTTGTTACCCAGGTATGCTGCCATTAACGTTTGCCAATCCAGATGACTACAACAAAATACAGCCAGATGACAAGGTTTCGTTGCTTGGCCTGAAAGATTTGGCTCCCGGGAAGGTAGGTTTGCCGAGTGGGCTGGTGCAGTGTTTCATGTATCATTTACCCCAGTTCAGCTAGGACCCCGTTTTAACCCACTAGCTGTCAGTACCAATTCACAGGGTTCCCCCAGGTCCTTAAAAACCTTAAAAATCCTTAATTTTTACTTTCCAAAATTTGAGGCCCCAAAAGTCCTTAAATTTTACATAAATCAGTCATGGTTCTTAGATTTTGCTTCTTGTTTGTTATGATAATTTGATAAATCTCAACAATACCCGGGAAATGCATTTTCCAAGAATCTTGGCTTGTAAGGGCAGAGTTTACTGGGTGGCTTCAAGTAGTACCTGGAGATCGGTACAGCGCTTCGTGCAGTCTTTGCCTTAATATCGTAAAAGTCATGTTTTACGTCAGTTCTGGCTGTTGATGTCCCTTGGCTTAGGTCCTCAAAAACCAATAATCTTACCTTCAAAAGTCCTAAAAAAAGTCCTTAAATTTGCTTTGAGAAAAGCGGACGAACCCTGAATTCAATGGTAAGCAAGTACCACGAGTGACTCAAACGTTAGCGTAAATAACTCGTGTTTAGTTTGTGAAAACATAAACGCAATCGTAAGCAACTTACAAAATTGATGAAACGTTTAGCATAGCTAGCTGCATAGGGGTCAAGTAAAATCAAGGATTAATTTCACGAGTCTTTTAAACTTTTTCCGAAATTGCCAAGCGACTCGGGCAATTTGGGAAAATTTGAAAACACGACTGATATTAATTCGGAATTTTACGAGGAACTAGGCGGTTTCGTGTTTGTGACATCAAGGGCAAAATTCTTCATTCTCCGCGGTATCCCGCGAGAAAGCGTAGCATAACTAACTCATTATCCCACGTTTCTTTCAAAATTGCTGGAGATGTTATAAAACCATTGCAACCTCTGAAAACATCCGGAAATCTTCGGAAGAGGCTTGAAATCGTTTCTAAGGCATTTCTTTGATTTTTTAAAAATTGGAAAACCTTCGGAGGTATTTGGAAACGTTCGGAAATCTTCGGAAATTTTTGAAAATCTTCGGAAAATGTTTCTAACGCATTTTTTGAGACCTTTTAAAATTTTCAGAAAACCTTAAAGAAAAACTGCCCCCGCTGTTATCCAATTAGCTCGAAGTAATTTTGCCCCCTGGTATAAAGTACGTATTTTAAGACTTAAGTGACAAAATACTTGAAGTCAGTGTAAGTGGCTAAATGCCAGGGGTTCATTAATCGTTTTTTGTTGACTTCTTTAATAAATCTTTTTATAAGAAACTGATTTAAGGTCTCGTTGGTAATTTTAAACACTCATCAAAGAGAATGTAGCGAGACTGATTGGTCTGACAGAAAAGTACACACATGGTCGGGTCCGACACAAGCTCTAATGAAATCTCACTAAAACATGATTAATTTTAATGGGCAGTAAAGACATAAGTTAAACAACAATTATACTCTATTCATTTACAGCAAATTGACTGCCAGGTTAAGCACTCAGACGGGACATCGGACACATTTCCTCTGAACCACACCTTGAATGAGGGGCAGATCGCGTGGTTCCAGGCAGGCAGCGCCTTAAACCACATGGCTCGTTCCAGGAAATAAAGCGCGTTGTGTTGTTACATCATATAGTACACCAACAGATTTCTGCTATTACGGAATTAATTAAACTGCAAGTCAGTTGTTTTTAGATTATATGTAAGCAGTGTTGAAAGCTTTACAGGAAAACTCTTGTGCCAGTACAAGGTGACTGATTCCTAATCAATGCTGGTCAGTTCTTTGCTTATCTTAGCTTCATCTAAAGCCGAGCTGTTAACAGAACGTGTTTAAACGAGATGTTGTGCGGTTTAGTAAGGTTGCTCGAACTTGCAGTGATTTTGATGATTGTGCACTTCAAGTATGGAAGTGTGCCTTGAACTTGCTTTTGACAAGGCCAAAGAACATTAATATTATTATTATACTCCGGAACCATTTGACGTGTTGAGAATAAAGAGTTTTGAGAGATGTTGTAATAACTTGATATAGTACTTTTTAGCCTAGAACTCCGGCGGCTGTAGCGTTAAAAAAACCCTAATATAAAATACTTTACGTATTTTGATGGAGTCTAACATAACGACAGTAACAGCTACTTAGTTATGACCTTTGTACCTTATCAAATGTACGTGTTTATAAAATTATAAGATTATTGTTCCAGTCCACATAGCTTTTTTAACTTTACATGCAAGAACAAATTTTAGTTAAAATGGAAATTTTTACCCCCGCGTGCCTCAGAACAACAGAGGCATGCTTTACAAAAAGGTATAAGAATTGTTTTTTCAAATTTATTTTTTTCGATAAAACTAGCGGTCCAGGTCCCGCTGATAAAAATAGACTGTTGGCGCAAGCACTCACGGTAAGCGTCGAACTGATGTAAGATAATTACAAATTCCAGCGTGGAGGAACTGAATTTTAAAATAAAACAATACAGTGAATAACACCTTTTCTTGCTGGAATTTGTTAATTCGAGGCCGACAGTTTATTTTTATCAGCGGTACCTGGAACTAGAAAAGGGTCAATTAAAGCGTTGTTTTTGCAAACAATTCCAACTGAGAGGGTTGGTTTAAGATCCATAACACGAGTTCGGAAAGTTTTTAGCAAAACTAAATTAAATATGAGGTTGGGCTGCCCGTGAGTCGTACAGCATGCAGTCTACTCGTGATAACCAGTACCACATTTTACCCTCTGCGACTTCTCCTAAGATTGTACCATTCTCAACTTTGTTATATCGCTACACTCCAACATTCTGCCATGCGATAATTGCACTCAAAGAGTGAAATATGGGATCATTTCTCCATCTGTCAGCACTGATCAAATCTGTTAAAACCAGTTCTGAACTACAGAAGAAACTACCAAAAACAGCCGGGAGGCATTTTTAAAGATAGTTTTTACACAATAGCAATGTTAAGTGCTGCAGTGACTGGATTAAAAACAAATCGGGCTGCAAAAGCCATTCGGATGCAAATAACCCTTTAATGAGTAGACGAAGACAAATGAATCCCTTCCCCCCACCCCCACCATCTTATCATTGCAACAAACAACACAAAATGAATTATTTGATAATACTTTATAGTTTCCGCACATCACAGGTATAAATAACACAATATACTATAAAATATAGCTACTTTACTATAAAAGTTCTCAGTGGAAGCCTTAATACATAATCTGTTCTGTTCTAAAATGCCACGCACAGAAGACTGGTCGCACAACAAATAAACACGGCTAAAAGTTCCAAACGCAACTTGCAGGGAGACTGGTGACAAGAATAAGGGCGACCCATTCCTCCGTAGTGCGAAAACCAATGAAAGGTTATTCTTGCATTGGAACGGATGGGACACACTTCTCCAATGTTAACGATCATCCACGACAAGGAAAATCTCGTATCAAGCTGGAGCAACAGGCAGAAAATCTTAAGCGAGCTACCATAAACATTGTCAAACATTTGCACAGCTCCACACTGCTCCTTCCATCAACGACGTATCGCTTGTCTGCATATATCCTTTACGGAACGTGTCGTAAACACAAAGGGGGTCGGAAGGGACAGTGGTCAGACCCTGTCACACAGGTACGGTTCTTGCCTTATAGCGTTGCCTTGTCCAACACTGATTCAGAACTTGACAGTCCCCGGTGGTAGGCTGCTGTTACATAGTCGGTAGTACCTCAAGTCTCCGACAAACCTCTGAACACTATGCGTGAAGGATGGTAAATCCTACAAACAAATACCACAGGTCAGACGTTCACCCTTTCTCCTATTTTAGAGTAGGAAACGGTAGGATGGGATAAGTAGGACAGGATGGAATGGATAGGATGGGATAGCATGGGATAGGGTAGGGTGGGATAGCATGGGATAGGGTAGGATGGGATAAGTGGGATAGGATAGGATGGAGTGGATAGGGTAGGATGGGATGGTATAGGGTGGAATGGATAAGGTAGGATGGGATTGGATGAAACGGGATGGGATAAAGTGGGACAGAATAGGATAGAGTAGGACTTGATGGGAAAGTAATACGGTCGACTTAACCTAATTTAGAGTCAGAGGCACACTTCAGGGGTTTGATGATACACAGTTCGAAAAAAAGGTACACTTTGCTACCGCAGAGTTCACAACATTTGGTTGGTCCCAAATGAAAACGACCTTACATACCTTGTCAAATTTGAAGTTGTGACTGAGTTCAGATTTCTGCGACTGAGTAACTCCCTCGCAACCCGATAAGAATTGCGGTAGAAAGCTCGTGTAGAAACCATCAAAATCCACGGAAGCCATGTTATAGATTGTAATAGTAATCTCCTCTTGTAGTAAGTCATGTGAACGTTGAACTAAAGCTTGGAATAGTACGTTGATAAACTGAAACAGCATTCCTGACGTGAAGATTTGCTGCAAAAGAACAAAAATGAACACTCCAAAATGTTTTCATCAAATCCCTTCCAACACCTGTTTTCAAAAAAGTGCCTCCAACTTTGACCTACAAATACGATCTTCCTGCTCGCCTTCTTTGATTGTTTGGAAAAACTTGAAAATAATGCTTCTAAAGTACAAACCGAAGGCGGATTTCAACTGAACGTTGATGAAAGCGAACGGGGTGTTTAATTTGAACGTCAAAACTAACGAGTTGGAACAATAAGCAGACGAGACAGGTATTGTGTAAACGTGTCAGACACATGCTGCGTTTGGCGGGAATTTTCCCACCTTTTATTGAACAGCGCTGTTTGGTTGGTTATGCCAATCTGAAATGTCCGTGAAGCTTTACTTAAAGTGTTATGTCACTCGCTGACTGTATAGTACTACCTTAGCCTTGCCTATGCTTTTAACCCTTTTTCTAAATCCAAAAATTTCAAAAAGTAAAAACTCACTTCTTAGAATTCAAACCTAATCCCTTCTGCCTCAAACTAACAAACGAAGCTTCTACTTGACTTTCTCTCAACAAAATTCTTATTTTTCTCTTGAACTTGAGAATTTTCTCAGTTTTAACGTCCCAATCTTAGGTGAGATTCTTTTCTTTTCCAACTCAAATAGCCTGTAGTACAAACTTTCAGCAGGTAATGCGCCCTACACACTTGTTTGCGCAAGAAAACATTACAAACGCACATTGGTTTTCTGACGAAATGCAAACACCAACCCAGCGCATTTTCCACATGTAGATACGCATTAATCAATATAAACCCGTAGTTGTATGTAATCAAGAAAATAAGCGAAAGTAGCTGGACGTTTCGACGATCATTGTCTTCATTACCAAAATAATGCGAACGAAGAAAGACCTATACAGTGAAAAGAACATTAACGTATCTTTCTTTATTCACATTATCACTTAAATAATTGTTGATAGTGGTGACATTTGGTCGTCGTACTTTCGCTTACTTTCTTGATCACATATTACAATAAATTTTTATTTATAAGGTTACTTAAACTATTGTGAAACATAAAATCCACTGGAAACGGCTGTAGATGTACAAAGACATCAGCTGAAAAACTACTAATAAACAATTCGAACACCTGGACTCTTTGTGCAATTATTTGTTCTTAGCGACTGTTTAAATCATTCAAACAATTGAGCTATTACTAAAATAGTCACATCAAACTTACTTTTTGATAAAGTTTGCATTTAGAGTTGAGATCTTCTAACGTTTCAAGATTCTGTTTAAATATTGAAATATCTGGTTGCAGGAAGGACTGGCCAAATGTCTGTAAGAAAAAGACGACACCCTGTTAGCGACTGACAAGAAGTAACAAAGATAAAACCGATAAACCATAAAAATCATCCAGCGAGAATGGAATCGTTTTACTAAATTTGGCGATCTTTCTGAAACCTTCGGTACTTGAAGTTATATAGCTCGTACAATTTGTTTGCCCTCTGACAAATTTTTCAGCTTGCCAACACTTTTCAAATGAGGTCGTTCGATATACGAGCTAATAACCGAGGCTGAGCGAACCAATCAGAACCTAGAAACTCAATAACCTAGATTGAAAATGTAATAATACCTTAGTAAACCTTATCATCATCATTTCAGTTATCATTAACTCTATCACCATTATCATTGACATTATCTTTATCATCACCAGTTTAATAATTGTTAATATTGAAAATGTAATAATCACCTTTGTAAACCTTATCATCACCATTTCAATTACCATTAACTCTATCACCAATATCATTGACAGTATCTTTATAATCACCAGTTTAATCATGGTTACTAGCATCACCATTATCATCATCATGATCATTCATTGACCTAGACTGTCATTATCTCAGCCATTATCTGTATCATCCTCACTCTCGTTTTAATTAGGAGTTGCTCCCACCTGTAAAATAGCTACAAATTGCGGCTGGTTCTCGACTGTCTCCTCCCCCGCCATGCGAGCCAACAGTGAAGAGCGGAAAAAGTAGCGCCAGTTATGGAGCAGCAGTTGGTGGAGAAGTTCGTAAAACTCGCTTTTAATATCCGGAGCAGGACGCTACAACAAAGACAAGCACTAAAAAACTGAACACTTACTCTCTAGACATGGAGGGTTGGGGGTCTGTCAAATATATGCCTAGCAGGATTAAATTAATAAGCTGTCTGTGCAAGGACAAGGGCCCAACTGAGAGAAAAAAGTTCTCTTTTCCCATCTTTCTCAAACAAAAAAAAAAAAAACTGGTTCGTCCCTGAAAGAAGTTAAACAAGTTTCCTTCACAAGTTTATAACCTTGTTTGGCAGAATATTCATAAAGCCACTATCCACCGAAATTGAAGTAAAGTATATCAGCGAGGCAACTAATCTATGAAAATTTCCTCTAAAGAAAAAAGAAAGAATAACAAATGTGTTTTGACAGTTTGACGGTTTGACTACAACAAAATGTCGTAAATGGCTTAAAACAGAGAATTTCTTTAGGCCCTTTTAAATATCCCGTATTTTGCAGTAAACTTTTCAATATCGTGATCCGAAACGGACGCAAAGCGACTACTTCCGTCCATTTTGTTCGGTGTGACTATCTACTATTTTGGAGGTGAATATTGCCTCATATCTATTATTTCTAAGCCAATCAAACCGCGCGTAGCCAAGCTTGTATATACTAAGGACTTTTTATCCTTTTTTTTTTAAAGAAGCAAATAGAACTTGTGTCATTTGCCCGGTTCGCGGATGATAAGGCAAAGAAACATCGTACAAAAAAATTACTACGCAAAAGTTTCAACTCTCCCTTCCCTACCAATTGCGGTATAGGCAATCACAGACATCATCTTAAATGTCAAAGCAGTTTCTAGAGGACTGGGGCAAATAAACGAGAACCACATTTTGAATTAAACATTGCTGTATCTACGTTAACTTACATTGGACAGTACTGGGTAGAGTTGGTCCATACAAAGGGTTATGATACTGGGCAGGAATGCCTTGAACGAGACGGCCGGCTCCTGGACCAACAACTGCAAAATTTTTAGGAACTTTTCAACTGCCCTGGCGCCCGCAGTGCTCTCGTGAAGAATGGTCTCTGTTAACTGGTCACGTGTGAATATACTTAACAACCGCTGTACAATTTGTTCTGTGACTGCAGGCCCGACCTGCACTTTAAGACTCTCCAGCAAAGCCAATAGGAACTGCAATATCACTTCGGTAATCTCTAGAATATTGAACAAGCAAACACAATTAAAACCGGAAAAGCAGTCACACTACACTTTCGTGTTTATGGATTGGACTCAAAACGCCACAATTCCCTAATTCTACGACTTGTTTCATTTCCAATTACTATGTCGAAAACGTTAGACTTCTGTTATTTTTAGTTACTTTTCCTGATTTCAAGAATTTAGTCATTTCCCGTCACTACTTCCTAACTCCACGACTTTTGTCATATTCCGTTTCTATTTCCTATTTCCACGGCTTTCGGCATTTGTTGTTCCATTTTCCGAGTTTAAAGACTTTTTATTTTTTCCAGTTACTTTTCCTTATTCCAAGAATTTTGTCATATCCCGTCACTACTTCCTAACTCCACGGCTTTTGTCATATCCCGCTACTTATTCCTATTTCCACGGCTTTCGTCAATTCTTGTTACTATTTCTGAACTCCAACACTTCTTTTGTTTCCAGTTATTTCTTCCTTATTCCAAGACTTTTGTCATTTCCCGTCACTATTTCCTTAGTCCGCGACTTTTGTCCAACCCCATTTCTATTTCCTATTTCCATGGCTTTCGTCATTTCTTTTTACTATTTCTGAATTACAAGACTTTTTTGTTTCCAGTTATTTTTTCCTTATTCCAAGAATTTTGTCATTTCCTGTCACTACTTCCTTACTCCACGACTTTGGTCAAACCCCGTTACTATTTCCTATTTCCACGGCTTTCGTTATTTCTTGTTACTAATTCCAAATTTTACGACTTCTGTTGTTTCCAGTTACTGATTCCTTATTCCTATACTTTTGTCATTTTCCGTCACTACTTCCAAATTCATGGTTTTTGTCATTTCCATTACTATTTCAAAATTCAACGTTTTTGTCATTTCCCATTACTATTTCCTATGTCCACGGCTTTTTTCATTTCCTATTACTGTTTCAAAATTCAAAGATTTTGTCATTTCCCGTTACTCTCTCATGTTTCAAAGGCTTTTGTCATTTCTTGTGAAAGTTTCGAAATTTTGACTTTTGTTATTTCAAGATACTATTTCTTTATTCCAAGACTTTTGTTTTTACTCGATATAAAATATCTACAACTTTTTTGCATTTTCCATCACTGCTTCCTACTTCTACGTCTTGTGTCATTTCCCTTTAAAACAAAAAATGATAAGACAGCTCCATTTAAGAACCTGTTGACATTTCCACACATATTTTCAGTTTTTTTTTGCCTGGGTGGTTGAGCCAGGCTGCTTCATACCTGGCTGGTGGATGTAGGTAGGGAACACAGCAAGAGTGAGCTGAACATTATCCTGGATTGACTGATGAAGTATCACTTTGGTTTTGGTGACGTGGTCCACTTCAACTACCTTGATGATATCCTTCAGGACTCCCAGAGTAAACTGGATGCAACTTTTGGCTAAAGCAGAAACAGAATGTTCATCTTTTTCAGGTATTTTGGTATCAAGGCTCTTAAAAACTTGCTTCTCAGTTCTACAGTAGCACAAAAGAATTAGCTATGGATGCGCAATCGTAATCTACTTGCGGTCTTCAAAGTAAGAAACACAATAATACAAAATAGTGCTATACAACTGTTCCCAATCAAGGCTGTTTTCTGTCCCTTTTTTAGAAGAAACGGCGAGGACTTTGGTGCTGAGGGTGTTAGATAGTCCAGTAGTGCATACGGCCCACATTGATTTTCATTCAGAGTTGCCCTCAGTTATTGTTGATCATCCTATAGTCTTTTTCGACAAATGTTGTGGGTTCTTTAAAGTACCCCAGTAGGAGATCGAGAGACTAGGCCTACAGTATAACATAATCATCCGAGAAGACCCAAAGTTTAACCATTTGGAGATGTTTTAGCAAAGCAAGATATTTAAAGACTCCGAGTGAAGGTTCGGCATCAGGAATCGAACCCAAGGCACCAACAAGAGAGACTGGCCCCTTACCAACTGGGCTACCCAGGCGATGATCAATAAGCAGCTAAGTGCATCTCACGAGAATCATTCTTACATACAACCTTGGTGGACCTACCAGTGTTTTGTAACTGTTTGTTAGCAGCAAACCCGCTCGTCTCCACCAGCTCCTTGTAATGTGACGTCAAACCCTTAATTAAACTTTGGTGGTTCGTTGACCTCATGGACCACTCCTGATTGCAAAAAAACCATCAATTATTAAGTTCAATCAGTTTATTTAGACATAAAACGCCAAGGAGAACATGATTGCTGTGAACATATGTGTATATATCAAAGAACAGACCACAGCATCGGGTCGAAACCCTGCTCTTACCGATTAGTGTGTGCATTCTTTTAAATCCCCCACGCTAGGAAGTGAAAGAACTTATTACTGACACCATAGAGAGTAACGAAACTTATTTTCTGTCGATGGTTTACGCTTCTGGAACAAAATCCGCCCATCTGAAAGCGAAATAAAAATTTCAAGGGGCTCCTAGTTTTTGTTAAGCTCGCTAAACGGCAGAAAGAGTGGGGCATGTTTCTAAGTTGTCATCAAACGCTCATACAGAAACTCCCCAAAACTCAACACTTAAAACGGCAAGGTACGAGCATTAGTATTTTGTTGAACAGCCTTTCCTTTTGGCATCCTTAGTCACGCAGTTATTCATGGGGTCAATAAATAAGATGAAAATGTGAGAGACGGTAACTACAAATAGACGACAGAAGAACAAGAGCAGTTGAAAACAAAGTTGACATACTCTGACTCACGTAAAACGGTATTTCAACAAGCAAAGAACATATACTATTTGGCTTACTGTATACATTTATACACACCATGACCATATAAATAACCGTGTGATTATTTCTTCAGTTTGTGTTGACTACTTGAAGAAAGAACAACGCTTGAAATTCATGAAGGCTAATTTGTTTAAAACTTGCTTCAATGAGTAAAGCACAAGGATAAAATACACAACCAAACCTGTTCGCGGTCACCAAGGTTAGGCCAGGGAAGAACCAGAGCATTGGAAAGCGATCTTATAACCAGTGTTTGAATCTGAAACAAAGCACAAAAAATCTTCTACTGAAGAGAACTTCACTCTCGTAATCTCCTTTAGAAAAGGAAAAGAACTCAAATGGCTGAATGGACTCGCAATACTTGTCCCTGTTACCTGAGGAAATCTGTAACTCAAAAAAATCTATGTGCAATGGTTTTAGCGAAAAATCCAAGACCCTTCCTACTGCTGTCACAGGTTTATATTGAAAAACACATTCGAACATATGAAATTGCTGATTATTATCATTACACCACATCCGTTACAAAAATGCTATAAAAACTGACAACATCCAAATCAAACCCAAAATCGAAGTATACCAACTCTTTACACACAAAAATAAAGTATCATTAGTATCATTATCATTACCATCGTTGTTAGTATCAAACAAGCTTCAAACTTACCTCTACAGAAAGGTTTGATAATGCCCCCATGCTGACGTCATGATACAACCTCTGAGCTTTTTCCATTGCAATGAAGAAAGAAGGTCGCACTGTAGCAGTCAGCGAGCTGAGTAGATGGGAAGCAGGAAGTGAGATCCTTTCAGGGACCTGTAACAATAAAACAAATTGATTAGTTACTGAATCTTGCTCATCGTATTCATTGACCAGTCCTTTAGGAACTCTGTATAACAACCATATCTGTCTAGTGACATTATGATACGATCTTCGCAGTTGTGAGCGAAAGAGAAGCCCAAAAAAATTCCAGGTTTCAACCAGGATTAAAACCCCTGCAGTGCTCTAACCAACTGAGCTAAGAACAATCATGCCTATACGGATAAAGTCTTGTTGTTTTGAGTGCTATTATTGATCAATTGAATAACACAGCAAGCACCACATTTGGCTTGGGCCATAAGGATGGGGAAAAAGCTTAGATCCGTACCTAAACTGCTACAGCCCTCGCGCACGATTAATAAGTGAGCCAGACTGTTCATTGTTTAAAAATCTTAAGTATCTAACTAGAAAACTTATGGTCACCTAAGACACTAGACATTGCTAAATACTCCCCTATATTTAGTTTTTCATCTCTTTTTTCCATATTCGTTAAAATAACCTATTTATTGTAACTTAAAATCAAATATTTAATGTGAAATAAAGTATTGTATTGCATGGTTATGGTGACTTGAGGTCACACAGACACCACAGTGGGAGTTATCCTTTTGATACACCTTTACGGTATCAAGAGCTTGGGTGTTAGCAACAACTGGCCTCATCAGCACAGCACAGTTAATACAGGCTTAGAATCAAGAGAAAAGAAAATATCAAGTAAAGCGAATGTGTAATACCGTAAAAGCTTTAAGAAGCCCTCCGTAACACAGTGGTCTGACTGGGGTTAAAACTTGCGACTAGGATTACGAGTCGAACATGCTAACCGCTCGGCCACTGCGCCGCCAACGTCACAAGACTACAAAATGTACTGAACAAGTACAACTAAAAGTTGATAAGTTTACAACGGTTTTCAAAGTCCTTTGTATTCGCTTTCATGATGATCAAGGTTTAAAACTCCAGCTTTCTTGCAAGTGGTCATAAACTTTTCAATTAAAGTTGGCTTTAAAGTACTCATTTACTCAACCAACCTCTTTGTTTAACAAAGGAATCAGTGCATCAAGAATGGAAGAAATGATTGTGACAAACTTGTTGTGAATCTGGGGTTGTCTGTGTGTCTCCTGGTGGTACTGAAATAACCAATGACAGTAGGCCTGCAGGGCTGCCAGTGACTGCGCATGACTGTTGAAAAACATTTTAAACAGACATGTATTTAACATTTCGTAATAACAAATAATTTTTCATTGGCAGAATAAAACACATAAGGGGGTATATCTCTTTGAATGAAATGCATTTCCTTTATCAAAAACCTTGACAAAACAATAATATTTGGTCATAACTTTATAAATTAAATCAGAAAAGCGAGTCGAGGCTTATAATTTAGACACAATGCAGTGTAACTATACAAGTATGTAGAGCACATCAACATGCAGGAAAAAGGTCTTCTGTTTTACAAAACTATTAACACTTGCATTTAATCAATAATACCGCCAGTTAATAATCAAACCAACAAAAACTAAGTAAGTCTTCGCTGACAGTGTTCTGTGTAGAAATACACTGGCCAATACAGCCGACCAGAGTACTTACACTTCAATGAGATCAGGTCCAAGGACTGTAGGGATAGCTGTGTGGAGTGCATAGAGCTTGGACTGTGTTCCATGTAGGGATATTCTACAAAGCCTACAATCGCAAAAAGAATACATTAACTACGTCACATAATACGTTGATTATTTTACCTAACTTATATTTTATTTTTCTTAGCATTTTAACCTATCCTGTGAATTTTATATTGTATATGATTAGCTTTAGAGCTTGTAACTTATTTTCATTGTATAGACTAGTTTAGAGGATTATAATAATTGTATAGATTCGTTTAGAGGCTAACATTTTATCTGTAATTATTCCTGAAAAGCTCTTCGGGGAGTGAAAATAAGCTTAATGTATTGTACTGTACCATCTCGAGAACGAGAATTCGGCATTTCCCCTGGCTAAGGGAAGAAAGCAGGGGAAACCTCCGAATTCCCATTCAACTCTGACAATTATATATACACATTATTATATACATTAACTGTAGCTTCCTACTAACAAATGGTGGTATTGACAATAAGAGCCGTCGCTGTCAGTAATATTGGTAACGATGACGTGATGTGATGGCATTGGTCGTATCACCATCAAAGTGCTTCTGACGCAGACGCAAATTCACAAACTAGTTTAAAAAACCTAAAACTAAAGTTTGACCCATATAACTTCCGCTTAGACAGTGGTAATTAGGGTCTCTCTCGAACCTATATGTCGCCTTCACACATAAGCCACTGAAGGACAACACTCTATGGTTATTTCTAGGATTGGGCCGAGCTGTACTGTCCTTAAAATCCCACAACCTAACTCCCAGCTGGCCCCGAAGAGCGACGTAGTTCTGTCTCGTAGGTCATGGGTTCGAATCCCATCGAGGTCAGAGATTTTTTCTCTTTCCTTTGTGCGGGTTTATTGGGGTTCTTTGTTGATGCTGTAGATCAGCGAAACTTGATTATACCCCGTTCCAGAGGTAATTAAGGTCTCACTTGAATCCATACATATGTTGTATTCCGCTTAGACACTTTCAATTAGTTTTGAAAATAAATTTTAGCGCAAGAACTGCGAAAACGTTTTAAGATCATTAGATATTTGTGAAGCCACATGGTTTGAAAGGCGGCCGGGAGATCAACCTCACTTTTTGAGTCAAATCCATATGATCAAGGTGAAGCTTGCGTGGCAGGTGGCCCAAAGGCCCAGTATTTAAGCGAAAAACGCACTAGCTCACTGTAAACGCTAGTATTAGTATAAATCGCCGTCATATGTTTTGAATCTTATTCGCATTGAACGCACTGTCTTGAAAGCTTATTTCGCGGACTTAAAAAGGTCAGGTAAGCACTTTTATCCATTACAGTTGAATAGAAGTGTTGTGAAAGCCCTTAGAGCTATAAAAATACCAATGACAAAACGTCTTCAGTTGCACCTTAAGTATACTGAGCAATACGGTCTGATGGTGTAGCTTGTTTCCATAAGCTGATTGAGCATTTATATATATCTTTACCTTTCAACTATAGCTTCTCCATCGTTGAATCTGTTTGCGAAATTCACCTCACCAACAAAGTGCTCGGCAAGTCTACCTAACGCGCGTTCCATTGTGGATAAATCTCTCAAGCTACAGTGCAGTCGTCGACACTCGTTCTCTCCACTGATGTTAAGATGCTCACCTAAGCGTAACAAATTTTGAACTAAAATTGTATGTCCTTTTTAAGGGGTAAAAGCGGGAGTGCATAATTCTAAGGTATCTAAATGATTCACACACTAAATTCTGATGTGTTTCATGGCCTAGCAAAGTTTTCAAAAGGTGCATCTCATTGATAACTTAAATGTTTGCTGGATAACTTAAAACAGTGTACAAAGCATAAATATTGTGTTTTAGTCGTAGACACTCATTCTCTCCACTGATGTTAAGATACTCACCTGCATTAACAAAACAACAAGATCTAAATTAAAATGTTACGTCCATTTCAGGGGTATTGGCGGGAGCGCAGGACTTAAAAGTATTTAAATCTTTAACACAAAGCTCTAAGTAGGCAGAAATTACCAATACAATAGGCCTTATGGCTTATGCATGTTACGTCAAACACCCCCAAGCCTCGCTTTCAAATCACGAAAGTGTAAATATTGCATAAATCAAACCCGAGAGTGTCCACAAATAAAAGAATTCCTTCAAAGACACGGTTTGCACGTGCAAAATGCTCACAACTATTTCTTGAATACGAGGCTTGGGGGTCGAAATCGACTAGTTTGACGTCAATAGGGTTGATTTTAATGACTTTGAAAGTTTCCTCAAAAAAATATCCAGAAACGTTTTTCTAAGGACTAAGAGAGCAACATCCAAAATATAAAAAATATTCCATTCAAGTTATCAGTTTTGCCACTTTAATGTTGACACCTGCTTGTTATAACCTTACCAGCTTCATCAATTATAATAGACAGAGGGTTCGTACACCTTCAGAACTTAAAAAATCCAGGGTTTTCCAGGGCTACACTTTAATTTTTTCAAGGGTTTTTTCAGGACTTTTTAAACACAGAATGAAAATACTAACGTACAAATTCTTCTGTTCAAACAACGTTTTAGTAAATTTGTATTTATTGGACTTAATATAATGACTTAATTAAACGAAAAACAATGCATCATTTGGGAAATCTAGTTTTTCCGAGAAGATTTTGCGAATTTTCCAGGGCTTAATGAGAAATTTCCAGGGCTTTTCCAGGGACATCCAGGGCTTCAAAAAATTTTCCAGGGTTTTCCAGGATTTCCAGGGCCCGTGCGAACCCTGTAGACAACACAAACTTACCATGTGAATTTTTTACAATGTATTGAGAAAGTCCCAGATGCACTCCACTGTATTCACTAAATAAAGGAAACTAAAACGAAATATTGTAAGCGTAGTTAGAATAAAATTAAGTATCAAAAGTATACACAATTAGTCTGCCCCTTTGATAACCTGAACTTAATACATTTAAGAACATAAATTTCTCTATTGTTACTTATTTCAATTTCTTCTCCAGTCAACATCGCCAATTAGGCCAGCGCTTATCTCCAGTTTCTGTAGTGTTAAGCAGATGAGAGTCTTTTACCCCCCCC
>JAOBAT010094438.1:0-16975 GCA_026413305.1 Hydrozoanthus tunicans | reverse complement strand
CAAAAACAATACATACACACCGGGTTTCCCGAAAAATGCAGTTTCTACGTCATCTCGTCCCCAGTCTTCGTACTTTATGGGAACCACTATTGTGCCAGACTTGTCTCGTTTTCGTAAAAAAAAATCGCATTTCAAGTTTGTATTTTTTCTTTCAAATCTCTTCCTAAAACATGATAAGCCGCAAAATTAAGAAAAACAAATTTCGTTTGATAGGCATTTTAATAAGAACATTAGAGAAGGAAAGGGGCTGAATTTTTCAAACCAGCCCTGATTTTATGAAAGACCAAACTAACAACCTACTGAGGAGGGTACACGCCCCACTTGTAAAATACCATTTTAAAGCGCACCTCCCGGTTTTAGGCCCCCCTGGATATACGCCCATCCACTTGCCAACAAATATTTTATTCCGGATTTAAGTCATCCCGCATATAAACCTCCCACCGTTTATAAGCCCATCTACTGTATGAGTGTGCATGTTCCTTTGTGTAACGTTACAGACATAAACACGAGGCTGCGGAATTTTAGAACCGAATAATTATAGTAACTTTCATTCTGTTCCAGTCGTATGAGTCAGTTATATAGACACTTTTTAAAAGAATTTCCCGTTTATTGTGACACACAATAAACGTATTATAAATGTAACTCAAATGGTAATGGTATGTTAGCTTTTATACGTTTCTCAGATACGTTTTATCTCGTCTTTCCGAAACGTTTTTTATTCTGCATATAAGCCGCCCCCGTTTATAAGCCTATCCAAAACCCCTTACAACGTTGTACAAACCAAGGGTTTTAAAATGGGGTTTTACGATACGCGCAACCTAATATAGATATAAAAAACATGAATTATGCCTACCGTAAGTTCTCGGTTAAGCTCTGCAGAGCTAATTAATTTCACCGAGATTTTGGTGCGACGCTTGTTCGTGTGTTTGAAATATTAGTGCATCACAAAAAGAACGTTCAGAGAAATAAGTGAGTTACATACTAGAGAAGCACAAAAATATATGATTAACCAGTATTCAAATAAAGGAACAACATGGACACATAGCGCCGTAGTGCATATTCGCTTTTTTTTTAAAGTCGGCGCCTATTCAAGGATTTACGGTTATCTATTTAATAATGTTTCATGATAATTGTTTTTCATTTTTTAGAAAAAATACTATACAAATGTTGTATGAGCACTATGTTATACGATATAATGTTATAGCATCATTTTAACTAAATGCAAGTAATTTAAACTTTGATATTATCATCTTTTTAAATTGGAGTTTACATGTTACTTGTGTCCGACTAGTGGACCCTTAAAAGATTAATCTATGTATTTATCACATACTTAGCTCGATATTTACATAGTAGATCGGTGAAATACAGAGCGTATCAGCCACCCATATCAATCACATGTGGTGATATCAAAACAGCCAATCAGGACGCACGATTTCCATATCATCACGTGTGAATGATATGAAACTTTCCCGCCGTTGAACAACTTGTAAATCTACTTCGTTGACGAATGATCAAGAGAAACATGGCTTAGTATGTGATAAAAAGAAAATTTACATGGCCACTTGGAGATACGAATTTTATCTTCTCGTGTTGAAAATGTCTCAGCTCACTCGTGAGATAATTTTTCAACACTCGAAGATAAAATTCGTATCTCCGCGCGGCCATGTAATATACTCTCTGTATCTGACGTACAATAAAATTTGCTTGTCATTTGATGGTAACTGTACAGGCTCAACAACAGCCCTTCTTAGCACTATAGTACACCTAACAGCTCAACTAAACTTAACAGTCGGCTCGTACTCATTAAACTGTAACTTAAGAAGATCAGTCTAAATGTGTGAATTCATCATCATTAGTTTATGTTCGGTAGCAAAATTGAAATGGATGTGTTTGATTTTTCAAACCTCAACAGGCAAATATCGTGATGGAGACGAAGATCGAATCTCCAGTACCCCATTTGCAGTGTGTCAAGATTTCCCAAGAGCTGTTGATTTCATTCTTTCGTGTATATGATTAGAAAGAGAAACCCTAGAACAGGTGCAGTACGAAGCCCTTGCATCCAAGCACTTTAATAGACACTCGTCGAAGGTCCCATTCCTTAAAGGTGCCAAAATAGTTCAGGTGAAGTTTTAACCCTCATACTTTCATTCATTCATTATTCATATTTTCTATAATGAAACAGTCTGATCGCCAAGAGCATTAGCGAACATTAAAAGGCATTTTGGCGTTACTAGACAATCCAAGAAAACCAAAGAGCCTTTAAAGATCGGTATGGAATTGACTTGTTTTTTTCCAAGTTACTGGAAAATCAGAGTTACACATGCGTACCCGAGACTGGAAAAGATGGATTAAGTTAATTGGCTCAACAACATCTTGTTGCATTAGGATCGAAAACCACTGAATTTTTGTGTTTCTTCATGCAGTCTGGGAGAATTTCATTTTTCATCCGAGGGAGGTTATGACGGATGACCAAATTGATATTCTTAACATCAATAAACTTATTCCTACTGTAAGCAGAATTTCGATATTGGTGAACGCTGTAGTGAATCTAAGAGCGTTCATCCTTAACGCCACGGTGCTCTTAAGCTAGTGTATTATCCTCAAGAGCGTTCAGCAAAACGTTAGCTTTTACCATATTCACGCCAAGCCCGTAATGAGTTCCATCGTAACTGTAAGTCAGTTTTGTCATGTTGTAAGTATCAAACAACGTCAAGTTGTGTTTTTGACAGTATTGAGACAACACGCGATTGTACTCTAAAATTCTCTTATTCCCTTGTTTGGCGACGTATTTTAAAGGTTTTAACGGCCCTGCCGCGTGCGTTGTTAACCAAATTAGTCGGGGCCAACCATTTCCTTTCGAGGAAACAAGTTGAACAATGGGTTCTAGATAGTTGTTTATTACTATCCGCGAGTTGAAGTTGTCGTGTATGCCAATGCCTAAAAGAACATACGATAAAGGTTTCCCTAACAACGCATGTATGGTGTTAACTGCATCTTGGACGTGTTGTACATTGAATGCCTCTACGAATGACGTATGGAATCTGTGTATTTCGCCATTGCACACGTCATCCCCATTCATCTCTGTGTACGCATGACACATTCCATCTGTAAATTGGTTTTCACCCTGACATAGACGCAGGTATTTCAAAGGAGTTGTTCTTTTGAGGGATCCGCACAATGGATCGTTTGTCAGAATTAATCGCAAGGCAGAGAAGAAATGTCGGACTAGTGAATCTCCTATAAATGTCACGGAAGAAACAGCCCGTGATAGCAAGCTACAAGCACGCACTTGTGTATAGTTTTGAACTAAACAATCGTCATTAGGTGTCCATTGCGCATGCTCAGCTGTAACAAATAAGCGGTAATCTGTGCATGTTGGACACGTGCAGTATGCAGGGCCATCTCCACATAGACCTTTGTCTCCATGACAACAAGGGGTTTGGGAGCGAGCGTCGCACTGTGCTGGAATATCAAAAGCAACAAATTCAGATTGGTTCTCGGAATATCTCGGGAGTGGAAACATTGCTCCGCAGAACAAGTCTCCATGAGTAAGATACTCAGGCCATCCTTTGCGCATGCGCAATAGTTTGTCAACCTCTGCACGAACTGATTCGTCTGTTTTAGTCACGTGTTTCTTCTTCTTCCATTTCCCGCCACCGCTCATCGAGAGGAGCAAGTTTCTGCATCGTTTTGAGCGATCATATATGGATGGTTGCGCGGCCGAGAGCCTGACTTCCATGTGGATCACAACGAATGTGTAGTATACATACATCACCATGGCAACCGCAGCCAGCACAGTCGCCGTCAAGTGAAACATGTTTTTAAAAATTGTTCCCGTTTCTGGTGGAAAACGATGAGAACGGTTAGTGACATGACTGACATGATGGTTTATTTAAGTCTAAAAGAGCCTAAGATTAAACCTGTAAAAATGCTCAGTCGAAGTATAACAAAATGGTGATAGTTAAAACCTATTAACAAAATATGTAGATTCGGATGAGGCCTTACCACTGGAACGGGATATACCAAATTTCGCTGTTCTACAGCAGATCAGCGAAACTTGGAGTATATCCCGTTCCAGCCGTAAGACCTCACTCGATTCTATATGTTATATTCACACATATGGCACTAAAGGACAACATTCTAGGCCTATCAATAAAGTTTTGCACTTGTTGAAGTTTCCAGGTTTTGGGACTTATGAAGAGGTGAGAAAACTCGTAATAATTATTAATAGAGTGCTGCGAGGCTCAAATCGTTAGACTCGCAAGTCTTTCCTTTCTAGTTTCGGCAACTTTAAGCGAAGAGCAAGGAACCGTACCTTAACATAATGGCCGGACGGAGCAGCGAGTTTAATAAGATATCTATTGAAAAGCTTTGACATGAAAAGCTGGTTTGTTTTTTTAAATTGACCATGTTGGACCTACTGCTCGCGAAAACCAAAAAAAAGTTTTAGGTATGAATCAGTTTAAAATACAAGTAAAATGGTTGACGAAAGGTGTGTTTTAAATGTATTAACTCAATGAACGTTCTTCGGTTTTCATTTTGGCTTCAATATTTACTGTTCACGAAATATATTAGCATTAAAGTCTAGTGTATACGTTAAGTCGAAAAACATCTATATGGACAAATTTAAGTTTCGTATGGATTACAAGTATTTACTTTACGCTTGGCTTTACAAACACACGCTCTTCTCACTCCAGTTAATTGGCAACCAGATGTAAAGAGCCTAACAGAAACGAATCGGGTGCCAACTATAGAAAGAAACGAAGTTTTGAGCTTAATTTATGAATGGAAAAAGGGAAAAATTTCAACTAACTGTGAAACACTGTATTGTAGTTGTTAAAATAACAATGTGTAACTAGCGAGCTGTGACAGTTAATCAGAAGCAACCGGTTATAACTTATATAGTTCAATAGACCGAATAGCCGCAAAACGCAAAGATCCATATCAGTGAAAGGCGCGAAAGGCCGCTTTTGCTTTTTACACCTCCTTACCCGAGCTTGACAAGTATATCATAAGAAAACTTTGCTGCTCCAGAACTGCTTCGTCATAAAAGTTCAATATGCTATTCCAAATCGTTAGAACGAAAATAAAGCTTCTTTTTAATGCCTCATTTACTTTGAGCGGGTGGCGTCATGTAAAAACACAGGTTGCTAGTAACATATCCAATATCTGATCAAAAATGAAGAAATATTAGTTCGTTTTTGTTGGTTCTCTGGCAGTTATAACGAATTAAGTTGAGGTAGTTGGGCTTTTCAACTTATAACAACTTGTTGTTTCTTGCATCTGTTCGGTTTGGTTGAATGTTGATAACTAGTTCATTGGTCTGTTACTGTTGCCATATGAATAAGCTATATACTTTTTCCAACGAGATATTTTTGTTGTTTTACATTTTCCGGTTCTTCTGGATATTAAAGGCGAAATGGAGACTTTTAAAAGGTTAAGATACAAACTGGCAGTTATTAGTACTTACCTCATTCACAGGACAGTTTCACGATTGACCGTTGAAGCAATGGTAGAGGTTTTAACCCTGTAGTTGAACAGCAGTACAGTGTGCGAGCCACAACGGGTGAGTATAACCTTTGGGGTGCAATCAAGAAGGTCAGCGGACGAACCAGTAGCAATTCCTTTCCCTTTTCTTCTGGGTCAGTAGACCAGCTAAAACCAGGAAAATTGAAGTTGTTTACAATCACACGCAAACAAAAAAATGTGCTAGCAAAGGCTAACGCCAGCTTTACCGTTTTAAACCTTGCATTTAAAACAATATTCACAAATAAACCGCATTTTTTAAAGAGCGTATGACAAGAAATCAGTTTCTCGATTTTCAACAAGGTCGTTGTAAAAAACAAACTTCTGCAAAGTTTGAATGAAATATTTAAAAAAAGTGAAGAGTTACGGCTGTTTAGATATATTTTCCTTTAATTTTTGGCACCCTAGTTCTTTGGACTGGAGCGAGACCGAATTTAAACTGGTATTCTCGGGTGCCAAATAAACGTCCCGGGACGCTTATTAATTCTTTGAATTTTCTCCAGCCCCAGGGTTAATTAGACCCCTACTTGTTAGCTTTTCAAGTTCAAAAAACGATCATTTAAAAGTCGTCAAAATTTCAAAATTTAAATTTTACTGATCACTGGCAAGTTCAGAGATTATAGCACGGGCAACTAGAATCTAAATTTATCCTAATTTGTGCAGCTCTATGTAGTTTTGTTTTAAGTTTTTCAGAAACTTATCATCCCTCATTTATTAGATGTTTGGGAAATTAGAGAGTATTACTCGAAACGGAAAACTCAACGTCACCAAATAAAGACAAAGTAAAAAGTCACGTGTTTATTTATCCTCGTGACTTGGTCGGGAAAGATTTGCATGCAGTAAAAACTCTGATTTTCTGAGCGCTTTATCCGCGGATATTTATAGTATTACTTTCAAACTTGGCAGAAGTTAATGTTTTTCTTCATGTTTATTTTGAAAATCGAAAAACTTTTTTATATTGTTTTCTTTAAGCCCCTCTACCCCTTTAAGAAATAATAACCGGATAATACTGACTGTTATAGTTGTACCACTAAGTTAACATTGAGGTTTCTGTTTTTTACGTGCTTCAAGATTTTTCGTTTCTCTTCAAGATAATCGGGTGCTTGCCTGTTTGTATCATAAGATGGCTCAATTAAATATTTTGTAAGGTTTGTCTAGTACATTGAGCTCCGTACATAACAATATAAATAATTTTTCGCGTATAACATAGAGTGAAAAATTACTTCGAGCTGATTGGATAACAGCAAGGGCATTTTTTCTTAATTAAGGGCAAAATTACTTAGCGCTGATTGGTCGCTGGTATACTTCCGAAAAAATTCCGAAGGTTTTCCAATATTTCCGATCGTTTCCGAATACCTCCGAAGATTTTCCGAAACTTCGAAATTTTCGAAGTTATGCATGCTTTCTCGTAAATTTTTCCCTCGATATCACAAACATGTAATCGCCTAGTTCCTCGTAAAATTTAGGATTAATATCATTGCATGGTGTTTTCAATTTCTTATAAATTGACCTCTTCGCCAAGCGATTGGGGCAATTTTTGAAAAAGTTTAAAACACTCGGGAAAATTAATAAAAGCAATCTTCGATACATACCTTTGCTTTGTAGTACGTGGTCTCAAGGATGAAGGAGAGAGAAAAATGCTTAAGGATTTGTGAATAAAATCCTCTATGAAGTAGGTATTGGATACACGTTTTTGATGAAAGCATTGGCTGGCCAAAATACAACTCGACGAGTAAAAATTTCCAGTGATGTTCGGGAAGACAAACCGCCGAATAAGTTGTTTTTACTTAGTTTATTTTTTCTGCTGAAATCTTTTTCTTTTGAATGGCAAATGACTTAAAAATCGGCAAGCTCTGCAGTGCTGTTTTACATTTTACTAACAGTTAGGTTGGCATAAGGAATCTGATTGGCCCCGAGACAATGGTGCTACAATACTAGCCTCTCATTGGCCCATACAAAGTGACCTGATCCGAAGCAGGCGAAACTGGTTTTTCGTTTCTGAAAGAAGACAGCATTTTTTTTCAAGTCATAACTAGAAACTGCCTTTGGCAGTCAGTCCAGGCCTTGAAACTAATCAGCGAAATTATTGAAAACAAAGGAAATAAGCAAGTTCTTCGTTTGACAAACAAAATCTCACTGAAAATGAAGCTAACAGAATGTCAAACTTCAATTTACTTCGAAAGTGTTCCATACGATGCACGAGTTCAAAATTCGCTTCATTACTTGCCTCAATGACAAAACCTACGGCACCATTTTAGAAGTCGAATTTTTCCTTCTAAATTAAAGGAGCCGTTGTTAGACGTTATACGGCGGCAACAGAACATTCCGTCACTTACATGGTTAGTGGTACTTGCAGCTGTTGCAGATATGCTGGAAAATACGAATTGTCCATTTGTTGAAGATGACGGTAAAAACTGAGCAATTGAGGGTGTTGTGGTTAGTAGTCGCCTCCTTCCAGGTTGTGAAAGTTCATGAAAAATCGCGACAGAAAATATTTCTAGCTTCCCAGGCGGTATATCTGCCTCGTGGAATGTCTCTTTGCCCAACTATAGTTTTCATACAGGTAAGGTTTTGTCTTTTTCGCAGTGTTTTTGTTTGCGTTTGTTTGCTCGCAAATGAAATTATCAATGTATTTGAAGTGTTGGTCTTTGTTTCTTTTATTTTTCTCGGTGTTATCAGTATTGAATAAAAAGCTCAGAGTTAGGCAGTTCGTCGTCTGTTGTTTCCGAATTGGAAAAGAACTTGAAATTTTTTGCGCCATATTTTCAGCTCGCGCGGCTGGACAGAAAAATCTCTTCATTCAACAGAAAAACCGGTTAAACCGGTTCTCACTGAAGTGTCCAATGCATCATGGGCTGTGAGTGAGAGAATCATCTTGAAAATTTTCGACCTCGGTGTCCAAAATAAAAAAAAACAAAAAACAGGCGGCTGGTTTATTTAAATGATGGTTAGCTTTAACCCTGGGTTAAGCCAAAATTCAAGTAATAATGTCTTCATGCAGTCTTCCCTAAAAAAATTTACGCATTCGTATACAATACTATTTAGATTTTTCGAGGAAAAATAAAAAACCTGTCATTTCCTGAATTACAGGTCATAACATCCACCATATGGTTAGAGACAAGAACGCAGGTTAAAAGTTTAACCCTGAGTTAGTGTTAATTGGTCTTTGTCTTTGAACAACTTGGCCCACAATAAATTTTAAATATAATTTTGCTCGTATTCCAGATCAAATAACGGGTTTGACAGAGCACATCAAACCTAGCTAAAGATGATTGCACGGAATCATGTTGTGTGCTTCTCATTATTACTATATTTCTTCATGTTTTTCAGTATTGTGTTTATATGCTTGTTGACTTTACAATAAAATTCTTAATCTACTAAAAGATTGAATGAAGCCAATGGAGATCGAAAACGGAGATAGGCACGATATAAAAGAAAAACTATATAACTGTCAAAAAAATTGTATTTCACGTAAGGGAAGAAGTCAAAACAATGGTATTTTTAAGGAACCCAATTTTGTCGGGGGAGGTGGTGGGTGGCGGCACATACCCCCTACCCCACCCATCCCCACTTTTTCAGAGCTCAATTTCTCAAAACCTGATTTAGGGGTATTGGTTTTTATTATACTATGGACTCCTCTCTCCACGAAGAAGGCGTTGGTGCAAGCACTTTATCAATACCTATTTTATTGAACATGATAATTGCTCCTGAAATTCAGCATTTTTGAAAAAAAGTGATGGGTGGCGGCACATAACACCCCACCCCCTAAATTGAGTTCCTAGGAAGTACCATTGTTTTGACCTTTTCCCTAAGGAGGAAAAAAATGAAACAAAAAAGTGAGAAGTGGAAAGAAAAATAAGAGTATAGGAAAGCTTTTAAATAAACAGTTGGTGCTGATACTGTGTGAGACAAAACACTGCTGAAAATCTTTTGGTTGATTTAGAATATGTAAACCAATTTTGCAATTACACTAGGCAACTGAAGTAGTTATATGGTGTTTGTTCCAGTGCACGCTTTTTTATAAGAACCAGTAAACCTGGCCGAGGCTCATTGTTCTAAAGGTTTTGAGCCTCAAATCTTTCTTATTTCAACCTATGTTTAAATCGAAGAAAACTGTAGTACGAACTACGTGCATCAATTGGAAAACGAAACTTGATCAATTTATCCCCGCCGCGGATTTATCGTGGATTCGCAGTTGAGTCGTTTTCCCGAGACGATGATGATAAATTGTGAAGCGATTGTTATTCATTCTGTATTGTTCAGTTAAAGATCAAAGTTAAAAAAGTCAGATATTCACTCCGAGCCAATCCGAGCCTCGTCGTTCTTATATAAAAAGTTGTTATAGAAAAAAGCGTGTATTTATTTATTTATATTTATTTATTAATTTATGTTCTATTTCATTTAAGATTTACACCACAGTTTGGGATTTAGCAGGAGTGAATTAGAAGTCGTTTTTCTGAAATGTTTTTTTCACAGCTGAATACCCACCTTTGCTAAACGAACTTACACGTAAAACTCGCTGCGCTGCGTGTCTTTGTTTTGATCTTCGAGAATCTAACATCTTGAGACTAATTGCGTACACGACTCTCGTTAATAGATAAAGTATCCCCTAGTGTTATTGATTTTTATCCCGGGTTTAGTTTCGAGTCTGCTTCACACTGAGCCTAAAGTTCCCAACATAACATAAAGTTTCGTTTAGTTGCAGCTTTCATGGAACTTTGATAAAGGAGAAAGAAATGTTAAAGTGAACCGAGGCAAATTGGAACAAGCTCCAGCCTGTAATTCAAGCAGCTTGCTAATTGAAAATTGTCAAACTATGTGAACTAATCCCAAATTTTAACGACCCAGAGCGAGTTAAATAGGGTTAACCTCTTTGTTTATAGTAACGGTAAGTAAAACTTAATTTAAAGTACACAGCAGCTCATGTTTTCAACCTGAATAAGAATAAAGCAACATACTGTCAAGTAAAATCTTATCAATTCTTTTGTAGTCGAAATGTACCGTTACAAGTGCTATAAATCACGTAACACTGTTTGGACAACTTTGTTTATGGGTTAATTGTAAACCTTTCTTTCAGAACAACATAAAAGTGGCCATGTTTTCTTGCTTCCTGCTCGATCTCAACGTTTGTATGAACCTCTGTTGGCAAAAAGCATCTCAGTTAATTTCTGCTTCGTGGAAGGTATGGTCTCCTTCGCAGCCGTCGTGGCTTCCGTTCCCTCCCAACGGAAGCTGCGACTACTGCGAACGAGACTATTGAAGGTACTGCAGCTGCATTTCGAAAACAACAGGTCACGTGAGACAGGTTATTTTTATATTATAGCAGAACTGTTGTCTAGATAATTACAACTAAGTTACGATTTTCTTTTGTCCTGAGGTACTCAGCTTTTGTGTACTACAGAAAGGAGATAGCTTCGCTTCGAAGGCTTGATTGCAGGGTCAGACATATTTCATACTGGTCCGAGCACTGAGCACAATGCCAGCACAGCCAAGTTGGTCGCACAATTTTAGCATAATGCTACAGAACTAATATTTTCCTCATTTTCAGTAAAAAAGTGTTAAAAATGAAATTACCTTCTTTCTTCTTAACCAGAGTTTAACCTAAACAACTGAAATTGTTGACAAGTGATATACATTTGTACAATCAAGCTGTAAGTTTATTAGTAGATATGCTGCATTAAAATATTCTAGAGGCATTATTATTATTATAGTTGCCATTAAGTGTAACATAGGTCATTAAAATGCTATGTTTTGAACAAATGAGACATGTTTGGGTAGACTCGACAGCAAATTGAAGCCAGCGAAAAAACCAAGCATAATGGTTTGTTACGAAAATAATCTTTGGCACAATGGTACGATTTTTGGGATGATGCTGAAACGCATAATAGATCGACACATTAAAAGCATTGACCTAATTAATTTTTAATAGCATTGAAAATAGTGCAAAAGGTAAAAAATTTGTGTTCATGAGAAAAGCTAATTGCCCGGATTGTAGCCAAAGAAAGCCCTGCGCAACGCTGTCCGACAATCATGAAATTTAGTGACAGGAAGGGCGAAAAACAAACAACTGAAGAAGTATTGTAATAGGAACGAAACAGTTGTTTAAGTTTTAGAAAAAAAAAGCATTAATTGAGCTTTGGTCTGTTTATACAAATGATGTTTTAAAGTTTAACAACCCGATCGTAGTCTCATGTGAAGACGTGGGAATTTTATTCTTCAATTCAATTTGCTAACATCTGTTGGGTTTCTCAGACAAACCTGCTTCCCTGCACGTTACGAGAATTAAGAGTTCCACTGTCAGTTCGAAGCACGTCTTAGGAGCAATATAGATGCATGGCTTTTTTCAAGTGAATTAACTGTTTCTGGGGTCATGAACTTCGTTCGAAGATACAATAAGGTAAAAAGTGTTGTGACTTTGTTCTGTAATGATTCGAAAACAGCTTGTAATAATGGAAACGTTTACTAAAGTGAAAGAAGGAGTCGAAAGATTTTTAACTAAAACTTGAGCAGTTTAACAGACTACAGAATTTTAAGAAATTTGACAGTTACATTTGGCCCAAAAGATGCCTTGTAGCTTTAAAAAGTCTATATTACTTTGAAAGTGTTTTTGAATTTGAAGCAGTTTTTTGAATATTTATATGAAGAATCTTTTTTTTGCGTTTCTCGAAACAGCAATGAAGTGAGGAAGTTTTTTATTTGCACCTATTAACAAACTAACGTGAAATCTTGTCACTTTTGATGATAAACCATAGATAGTTAACTATCGAATTGTTAGTTTATTAGCAGAAACTGGCTAAGCTGACTGAAACCTTGTCCATACGAAACGTTTTACAGATTTATGGACTTGCTGATCGTATTTATTGACTTTTGAAATGCAATCGAGCCTTCATGTGTACCCGACTAAGAATATGAATATTGAACAGTCTTCTCGCATATGATTAGAAAAACTGTACTTTATCATGCAGAAGGAAGAACAATTTACCGGAGATTTTTTCAGCAAAACTTAGTGTAAATATCGACAAAAACATGGCGAGCTAACACAACTATGACTGTTAGTTAATTGCGTGTCTGTTAACTTGTCAGTTGCGTTAAAAGAACCGGGTTCAAATACGAAAACCCGAGTCAGAAAACTGATTTTAAGCAAAACAAAACCCTTGCTTTTATCCCTGAGCTTTGTACTTATATTTATAAACTCAAATAAAGTATATATAGTAGTTATAAGCGGAATGTTTATTAAGGTTGACTTTCAAACTAAAGCTTAGTTTTTGCATTTTTTTTGTTTTACGGTTGTTTATGCTTCCTTTAAGATTAAAATCTTTCTATTTTGGACGGTTTTTCATTTAGCATCGAACTACTATATTCGAGAACGATTTTGTGATTTTTTTTGTAGAAGTACTTATCTTTCTCTTCGTAATAAGGTAAAGATGCATCGTTTTTTAAAGTTCTTTTCTTTCACTCATAAAGTGCCAAGGGCAGGCGTGTTTATACTGAAGAGGAAATGGCGGGGGACAATTACTACGTACTAGAGGGATACCCTATGAACACACCATGTTTATTTTGTCTTAAATCAAGTTTCCCTAAATTTTTCTCTGTTATAAGCTATATTCAACTGTTCATCCGAAGACTAACCGCCGATTCAGTGGTAGGCCCAGTTGGCGGCAGGCCCGGGTTGGATCCAGGTGCTGGACCTTCAGTCAGTGTCTTTTTAAAGATAACTGTTATTTAGAAATAACTGCAAAGGAGAAGGTGATGCTTTGGTCCAACATCTGTAAACGGTTAGACCTTTGCGTCTTCTCGAATAAGGACGTTTAGTCTTAGCCCCAGTTTCTCGATCTTAGTAAGAATCGAAAGAACCAACAACACTTGTCGAAAAAAGGGGGCTTAACCCAGTGCCGTGGCCTGTCAGCTACTAACCGTGTGAATACCAAGATCATTAACAAAGTCTGCTGTACTACCTTGTAATTAGGTACTGAAAAGTCCTGATTGGCAGCACTTGTACAGCTATAGCTTTGTACTACACAAACATAGTAGTTTAATCTTGGCGTTACTTTGTTGCATTGGTAATTTTTTCTCTTACTTTGAAATACGATTTTTAATTATTTAGTCTTGGTGGCTTTTTTTACCTAAATGTTATTGGCATCCAACGGCGGTTTTTCCCTCAAGTCGTGCCTTGATTAGCCAAGGTTTGCGTTACAGTACTAACGTATTCTGTTCCCTTTTCCGGCAGGCTTGCTTGTTGTTTGCTTGCTATTTCATTGGCGGTGAGTTATTGACACTCCATTTTGAACTGAATAAAAGATAATTGCATGTTATCATGAACTATACTGAGTTAACCGACATAATTTTAAAATTACGTCACTATTACTGCCTGGGCTGCCTGTGCACTTACACGTTGAACTCCAGTTGCGACAAACTAAACCCTACCTAATTAAATTTTCATAATGACGAGATTTGACCACATCAAACCAGAATTATGGTATTTTGTCTATTTGCAAAGCTAGCTAGAATCGCGGTGTTAAGTCCAAATTTTGACCGAGTTCTAGAACTCGATTAAATTTGGGTCGAATTAATTTATTATCTAGTTCCAGATGGACCTGATCTGACATTATTCCACTAAAATAGGTTTGGCAATAATTTATATTAAGATTCTAACTTGGTTTTGATAAACACTTCTGCACCTCAAGTTCGGCTTAGGTCGCGAATGCATACTCGGTGCTCCTAAAAATTATCTAGGTGCTCAAAAATCCGAACGAACCCTTATTTCTGTATGTTTTCCGTTCAAGGAATTCTTGGAGCTCCTCAACTCACCCATCGCTGGCTCCTGACTCATAAAGAATCAGAAACTTATGAAGGCCATCACAACAGCAAAAATGGAAAGATTCTTAACGGCGCTGTAGTGAGAAACGAGCAGAATCTTTTAAGTCTTGAATCCGGTACGGTTGACCTAGGGACATATTCAGGCTGTGTCTCGAGACCTAGACTTTGCAGCAACAAATTGTCCGTCAATTTTTGGTTGCGACATAAAGGTGAGCTGCTTCTCGAGATATTTTCTCTTTTTGTTGTTGTGACGAGATGTTTTTGAGGAGTGATTTAAGTTTCTTAACATTTTCATACGAAGGTACGTATACGTGCGAATTTGATCCGCCGGGTTCTGATGAGCCCAAGATAGGATTTCCTACAGGGTATTAATCAGTAGAAAGCAGACAATAATCAAAACAGATAGCACTTTATGAATAAAAGGTACTTTTTTAGCAACCTTTAATTGGGTGTTGCTAAACTAACCGTGATTCTGTTGATATTGTTTACTTAAATTTTAAACGTTGAACAAAAATTGTTTATAATGGCTGCGCTTGACTGCTTGCGAAACTATTATAACTGTAATAGAGTTTGAGGCTATTTAAAGGAAAAATGGAATAAAAGTAGATGAGTCGAGTCGAAGTGAAAAATATCAAGATAAAAATTCTTGACTTATTATTCAAGTCATAACTTAGCTAAAAGCTTTGGTGTTTCGTTAAGTTTGTTTAACCAACAGAGAAAAAGGAGAACTGTGACTTGAGAAATAAGATAACGGTCTCGTGGAAGTTCGAACTGGCGACCCTGAGGTAACGAACCAGTACCCCACTACACACTCCACCGATATCCGTTAACGATGCATACATGGTAGCTTGTGTAGAAACACAGGAAATTCTGCTTAGCTAAAGACCACTAACTCGTAGTGTGGTCTCTTAGTCAATAAAGTTTCTTACTTTTACCAGGGTTGGTCTCTACCATTCTCGGATCCAATCACTCACAACACAAACTACTTAAATCATGGTTGACTAAAGCGACTTCAAACAAGACCTTATGGAAGCGTTGCTACAGAGCGATGTTGCACGGGTGGGAAAAGGAGGATTTCCATTCTAGGTGTGATAACAGAGGGCCTACTGTGTCACTTGTCAGAGTTCAAAATTATGTGTTCGGAGGCTTCATCGATATCAGTTGGAATCGTGAGTAGTAGTATAAGCTGCAACAGTACAATAACTGATAGAGCTAGCAGTGGCTGTGTCAACTGTTATACTTACTAGTCTTCCTGTTTTTCGTTATTATTATTGCCATTATTATCTTAATTATTAATATACTATTGTATTATTATTACTATATTATTTACTATCTTGTGCGGTTTAAGGTCATTCCACAGTTTTGCTTTGCGCATCTTTACCGCGCATAATAGAAACTTAAAATGTTTATTTTTTTTATCATATTCTAGTGAATGTTGAACTCTCGAAGGCATATCAGAAAAATTAATGCAAAAAATAGTTTTCTTCATTAAAAAATGGAGCTTTTTGTTTAACTCGTCCCAGTCTTCCCTCGGAAATGCGGATCAGGAAAAAGTAGGGAAAATCTGAATGTTGAAAATGCGGAAAAAATACGAAAATCATAGACGAGAGTATATTGTTTCTTTAGGTACAGGAACCATAGCTACAACAAAAGCGCATGAAAATTCCTTATCAAAATGTTTTTGCTAAAAATCATAAAATTATTCTTCTAGTCCAGAAGAACTCTTTACTTTATCTTCCTTTACCTTCCTTTACTTTTCTTATGTTCTTTGATGTTTTCTTTGTTGGCAACATGTGGAAACTATAGTTTTAACTTCAAGCTTACATTAAAAGAAATTTAGCCGTGGAGGGGGTAAACATTGGCACCCTCTTTTTTATTCCATTTTTGGAGTTTACAAATAATGATTGATAAATGGCGAAAGTTTGACAAGAATCTGAGTGTAGGTTCTATTTCAATGGAATGACCTTGATTTACTGTACATTTCAAAGTTGAATGGGAAAATTTCATCGGCAGTTCAATTGGAGCTGTTGAAGTAGGTTTATAGCAAAATTAATTTAACACACTAGAATCTTTATATCGGTTTGACACTCTACGGTTCTATTACTGAACAATTTGCTCGAGAGGAGAAAGGTTTGGAGCTACCAAAAAGTTTTTCTGCGGCAAAAACTCACTTCTTCTGATGAGCTGCAAAAAGATGTTTGTAAGTACCTGAGGTCACTTTGTGCCACAGGCGTACGGAGACGAGCTGGACACCGTAACTATTATATTACAAAAGTTGATCTAATTCTGAACAGTGTTGGTTTGTTTATCGTAAACTAGTGAAAAGAAAAAAATGGTCAAAAGTTCAGTATGTCCTCTTCAAAGTGACTACTTACTGATTACTGATTGGCTATCAGCTCGTTGTAGTTGACCCTTTCTTGAAAACAAGCGGGAATGCAAAACTTTGAAGAGCTGCAAAACAAATGTCTGAAGAAAATTCCTCAGTTGTTTTCTCGATTGGCAACGGTAAGAACATCTATCCTCAGCTCATACAACTTTACGAGGAGCCACAACAATTGATCAGTTGTCTTTGTTTACGAGGCAATAAATGTGGTAGTAGCAGACGCTTTCAAGACGAAGAGGAAGGGCGGGC
>JAOBAT010094427.1:0-16976 GCA_026413305.1 Hydrozoanthus tunicans | reverse complement strand
CTACTTGATTTTACATTTTATCAGACATGTGTAAATTACTACCTACTATTTTATTAACATATATATTGTAAAGCGCTCTGGGTCTTTAGGAGAAAGGCGCTATAAAAATAGTTATTATTATTATTTATTATATTCCTGTCTCAAGCTCGCTATACGTTCTTCTTGTGATAACTTGATAGGCAGTTTAAGTTCACAAGCAGCATATGCCTTTGCAACTAACTCAACTTTGGCTCCACTCGTGGGGAGACCTCTCAGGGCCAGATAGTCTTTCAAGCTTCCCACATTCAGTGACAAGAAGTCATTGTACGATTCCATCTGATCTTGTTTTTATGCCATAATAGCTCAGAGAAACAATTTACAATCAAGAAGTCTATATAACAAGAATGAGAAGGTAGGAAAAGAGATCAAACAACATCAGACAGCTAGTCGACAGTCCATCATAACGTCAACATGTGATGTGTCGTTCACAGTGCAGCTGCAGACTCACTGCCAAAACTCGAATAAACTAAAGAAATAAACTGTAATGAACTACCCAATTGCTTGGCAAAATGAACGTTTAACAACTTACTTTTGAATTTCGGTCAATCGGTCAAGAATCTGCTTCGAAATACCCGTTTTTCGCAATCAAAAGCAGTCAAAAACAACTGATCGTGCAAACGCAAGGGTTTTGCATTGAGACTGGGTAACCGCGCCTGAAATTCTTAAACTCCCGCCAAGATGGCGGCGAAAACCTTGACGTGGCCTATTGCTTGGCCCTTATAATGCAGAAGATGTTGACTGAAATGATGTTGTGGAAAAACTACTCTTTCTTGACAACATTAGCATCACCTACACAAATACCAACAAAGTCGCCGCTTTCACGTTGTGAACAATATCTTACCATTGTTGTCCTCCATTGATATATAATTCCAAGTGGCTAAATAGACTAAATGAGCGGTAGTTTTCAATTTTCCTAAAAAACGGGAGAAATCATAATCTTCGGGAGTACATTGTTTAGAATATAAAAGCAATTTCGATATTTTATGTAACGTTTTATATGGTCATCTTTCTATCCGAACTGTTTCATAACATTGTTTCTGAGTTGAGTTATACTGACATTTGAACACTGACTGTTTTATACATTTGGGGCTGCCTATGTCATTATAAAACCTGTACGTAAACTCGTGCTCGTTTGTGTGTGTTTTCAATAAATTCAAGTCGAAGTTGTTTTTCTCACTCAATCGAAGTCGAACCTTTCCCAACAAACGACAAATTCAACCAACAACGTTCACCGCGAAAAAAACAGTGTGCATCGCATCAACTGGGGCAAAAAAGAAGGGTTGCACTGTGGCATTGTGTGCACAGGCTGATGTAGATCACTATGGTAGTTCTAAACATTTCAATGAATAAACTAACATCCAACCTTGGCTGCCTGTGGTTTTAATTACTTTCCTTCATTTTGCCTGTGCATCTTAATACCATTTAGACTTCAATCATGACAGATTACAGCAGGCATGAAGGAAACCACCCTAAATAGCAACCCCAGTATCTTATGATCTATCTAAGGGACAGAGCAAAATTTTTGTTTATGCCAGCTCGGAGCAATATAGATTGTAAAAAACAATCTGCTCCGCGTCGGTTGAGATAAAAAACCTAAGTATTTACCCTGTCACATTTTTAACTTTGGTCATCATATAATACTCTTAAGCATTATTCAAAGTTATCTATTTAAAATGAATCAATACCATGGTCAAAACTTATAGCAAGCCACCCAACCATTGCAATTCAGGCTCACCATCTTTTAATATGGGCCAACTTTGCAGAGCAGCAGTTTTTAGTTCGTTCAAGTGATAAGAAATCATGTTCAAGTTTATGAGTTGTTCAATTTGAATGCTTGTCTTTTAAGGATGTAAATACATAAAGATAGACGAGCAGTGCAATGTTTAAATAAAGGAATATACACAAATTAATTCTGAAATATTACCAAAGTTTACCACCGCAGTAACTAACCCTTGATATCGCTGGCTCGCTTTCAGATCAATGGCCTGGCTACCAAGCATTGATAGTCTGAAACAAAATGGCGGAACTTATTTCACGCTCGAGGAACTGTGACAAGCGGATTATTTTGTGAGGTCAATGCCTGGCCAATGAATGCAACTGTAATTGCTTTTTGTGCACAGAAACATCAGCTTTCTGTGGTTACTGCAATGACCCACCTACAAAACACCAAAACTTGGGTCTAGCTGATCAATCAGAGCCCGAGATAAATGTTCATACTGACAATAGAGACGACCATTCACAAATTGCCGCTTCCAGTACAAGAAACTATAAAACCAGTGGTACAACATTGTACATATGACAAGCTACTGAAGGGTGATCAGAGTAGAATACTGCTCTGGGAAGATAAAAAACATAATATTAATAATACACATTTATATAGTGCTTATACATAGGCTCTAAGTGCTTTACAATATTTTAAAACTGAAAACTAATATAAAACTAGGGCTCGTATATATATCTACTATGTCACTAATGATAAAATTGATCTAAATACTAATTACAAACTAATATGAAGATACTAACTACAAACTAATACAATTTACTAAGTAGATAAATCAAAAACATATAAACCATTACTAAAACTATCAATTATTAAATTCTAGTATAAATTAAAAGCAAGTTTAAAGAGATGAGTCTTAAGCTGAGATTTAAATGTGGAGAGACTATGCACAGAACTAATGTTTTCAGGTAAATCATTCCAGAGGTAAGGAGCATGAACAGAAAAAGAGCAAAGGCCATAGTCTTAGTATTAAATTTTACAGTTTCAAATAATGAACGCAAAGTTCTCTTCGGTTTATAGACATTAATGAGTTCTGTAAGGTAGGCTGGAGCAAGATCATGTAAGAATTTAAAAGTTTAGTAATTAAATTCTTTGGAAGGCCATACAAAAGCGCATTGCAGTTGTAAAGATGTAAAGCTGGGTTGGACAAAGAATTCTCAAAGAAAATCTGGCCAGTTTTACAACTTGGTTTTACAAGAGTTCTACAAGGGGTACTGGGCAAGCTGCTTTGGATCCAAGGAAAACTTCAGGGCAGCTTTCCTCTTGGAAAGGAAAAGACAAAGGGAAGAAACCCAATTCCTAGAGAAATTACAGTCAAAATTAGCATTTCTGAAATTGAACAATAATGCAGCTGCTGGATGCTTTATCGAACCGGAGTACATTCTGCATAAGGATGACTTCTCTACAACAGGTAAAGTTGAGGAAGCCCTAGTTGAAGCTAAGGGCCAAGTCTCTTCTAGACTTGCCACTGTAAAGGCATTTCATGACTGTTTGTTTGTCAAGGAAGGTGGAAGGGAATTCAAACCTGGGAGGAGGCCGTATTGTGATTTTAGCAGCAAAATCATTCACAAATTGAATTCCCTTTTAAAGGATTTTAATGAACTGGAGCTTAAGCTGAATGAAGCAAGTGATCTGGCTCAGGAAGCTTTTAAGTGGGTGCTCAGCAGCGAAAATGGTTCAAAAAGGAGACCTCCACAAAAAAAACATGACAGTTGGAAATCAAAGAAAAGGCAAGCAGTTGTCCTGAAACAAAAAGCAGAGTTTCTCTTTGTTAGCCTTGGTGGCAATACCATAGATGGTCACTTTCAGCCAGAGTTAGGAGTGACTCAAATCACAGAGTTCTCCAGAAATGAACTTGATGATTTAATGGGCAGTTGCAATTTTAACATTGATGCCTTTGATGTTGTGGCAACCACCACTATTGCGTGACTCATTTATTCTTAGATGGGGGTCAATTAATTGACCCCAGAACACATGCGTCAATTAATTGACCCCAGAACACATCACATTGCGTGACTCATTTATTCTTAGATGGGGGTCAATTAATTGACCCCAGAACACATGAAAACAGAAGTTACTTCGAATGTATTACTAAATCGAAATATATGTTCATCTTGAGTTTACGTGTCCTGTGTGATCTATAAATTGGTGACCCCGACGAGAAATGGGCGACCCAGAACAACAACCTACCGTTCAAATTGCTCACGCCATCTCTCTCAAACTACCAGAAATTTGGCCATCTGACCGGGAGTTATGGTTCGCACAGGTCGAAGCTTCGTTCAAGGCACAAGGTATTACAACTGAGAAAACCAAATTTGGTCATGTAGTCCTCGTTCTTCCATCCAAATACTTGTTCAAATTACAGGAGGCCCGTGACATAATTCTTTCTACACCTATGACTCCATACACAGCAATAAAGGCTGAACTGAAGACGCATGTTTGCCCGGCCAAACAACAACAACTTCAGCAGCTTTTACACTTGGAAGAGCTTGGCGATAGGAAAACCTCACAGCTCTTACGTCACATGATGAAGTTAAGAGGGGGAACGACCACTGAAGCTGATGGGGACGAGATCTTTCGTGAAATTTTCCTCCACAAATTGCCCACACACATTCGCACTGTGTTGGCTGTGCACAAGACCGAGAGCCTTAGTAACCTGGCCGACGTGGCACACAGCAAGGCCCACAACCGCTCACACAAATTTGTGCTATTATGCAGCGCGACAACTCGGAAATGAGTGAAATTTGTGCAGAGCTAAATAAGATTTGGCTGGAGCAACAGCTTCAGAAACAAGGGCACTACAGCCAAGCCTCCTAAGCCAGTGCTTCCAAGACCGATCTGTGCTGGTACCATGCCAAGTTTGGCTCCAAAGCCACCAAATGCAGCGAGCCTTGCAAATTCGCATCGGGAAACCGGCTGACCAGTCAGTGACCGCAGCCCACTTGACTGGTAAGTCCCATTTATTTCAACTTTTTGACACAAACACTAAACAGCACTTTCTTGTTGACACTGGTTCAGAAATCAGTGTTTTCCCTGCTACTAGAGCTGACCACTTACATAAAACTGACCTTACCTTACAAGCTGTGAACAACTCAACCCTCAAAACTTTTGGCTCTAAACAACTAACTGTCAATTTTGGGCTCCCATGCCCCTTGACTTGGCAGTTCATCAAAGCCTATTTCACACAACCAATCATTGGCGCTGATTTTTTACTTCGACACAAATTACTGGTAGACCTGAACCAACAACGACTCGTTAACACACGGCATGGAACACGCACCTCGCTGAGGTTTCAACACAGTCTTCACCTCAAGTAAACCAGCTCTCCCAACCACTGTCTAGTCCCGACCAATTCACAACGCTCTTAAATGACTTTCCTTTATTCACCACACTGTTACAGAAGGTCACCCTGTTTTTGCTAAGGCTCGTAGACTATCGCCAGAGAAACTCGCTGCCGCCAAATCAGGTTCCTCTGACAATCACCTCCAACCAAGGCCATCAGTTTGAGTCTGACCTTTGGCGTGAACTAGTGCACCTCTTGGGAACCACACATCATTGGGCAACATTGTACCACCCCCAAGCCAACAGGCTTGTGGAGCGCTTTCACCGACATTTCAAAGATGGACTCGTTTAGCTGGAACCAGCAGGGTGAATGATCTACAAATTGTACTCCTTGGCATCCAAACCTCGCTGAAGGAAGAGTTGTCCTGTACCTCTGCTGAGTTAGTCTACTGGACCACGCTCCGCCTACCAGGTGACTTCTTTTCCACACTGACCTCAATGGATCTCCCGTCCTTCGTTTTGAAACTGCGACATACCATGCAGTCTCAGCAATTCATTCCCACCCAGTACCATGGATCTCCAAAGAGCTATGTATCCCAGGATCTCCTTAATGCAACCTCGTCGTGATGGATACAAACCCCCCCCCCCGACTCTTCTCTACAATGGTCCCTTCCTGGTCTCAGTAGGACCAATAAGCATTTTACACTGGCCATTGATTGAAAGTCTGTTGTAACATCTGTTGATCGCATCAAACCAGCCAAGCTTGACAGCACATCGTCTCAGGACCAAGCACCCTACGACTGGTCACTGCAGATGTCAAACGCCAACAGAGCAACATTGTTGCCCCAGCAGCCAACCACGACACGCTCTGGACGAATAATTCCTCAACCGGCTTGCCTTGCTGAATATGCCTCTGACTGGTATGGGGGTACTGTGGCCACTGCCACTATTGCGTGACTCAGTTATTCTTAGACAGGGGTCAATTAATTGACCCCAGAACACGTGAAAACAGAAGTTACTTTGAATGTATTACTAAATCGAAGTATATGTTCATCTTGAGTTTACAACGTGTCCTGTGTGATCTATATTGTCTTGATGAGCAGTGGTAATTTTGGGAAACTGCATTGGATGTTGTATTACAATACCTGAGTGAGAACCAGCTCATTATGTAAAAGCAGACATTTCCCAGATCAGTTTTTATATTTTGTTATTGAAGCAGAAAGCTAATTTATTAGTTAGTTATTTATTTATTGTATATTTATGCATTGTTTAATTATTACGGTTTTTATTAACAGACATTTCAATGTTATTGAGGATCTTTTTCTATAATTATATTATATAATACTTAAAATTATACAGAGAGAGATGGAGAGGACAAGTTGTAATCTAAATAATTGTTTTAATTAACTACTTAATTTTTCACGGAGATATGGATTGACTGAAAACAGGACACCTTAGTAAAGGAAGTCAAATGGATGTGAGGATTGACATCGTTATAACTCCAACTGTTGTGAGCATTTTAGACCATAGAAGAAAGTTTGATGTTCTAATAATGTCACACATGTGAGAGTGTTGTCTGGGCAGTAAGGCGTAGTGGTATGATCTCACTGCACAATATAGGTAATTATGTACTGTTTTACTGAGAAAAAAAGGGTTTGCCCCACCTCAACAATCTGAAAAAAAAAAGTTTGTGCCTCGCTCCCATGCTACCAAAAAAATGTCCCTGCCCTGTCCCTGCCCCATATACACATAAATTTACCTCGGTCCCTAACTACAGTACCATCTTATGATACCTCAGCCATCCAGTAAATTTTAAAACCAAACAGAAACTCAAAACACAGTCAACACTCCATAAATTTATCGACAAAGACCTAATTCAGATTATCTCTATGACATCTGAGAAATGACAGCTCCAACACAAACTTTAACTATGATATCTATGTCAACTACCGTTTCAATTTCATATGCATAACAGACCAAGTTACATGTACACGCCTTGCATAATTATTTTATTCAACTTATAGCCTGCGCATGAATACAGGCTACGTAGAGCCTCTTGTTATTAGTCAACTTGTCAACGATGACACAAGTAAGCATTTAACTTGTTCACCTAAAACGTTTAAAATATGATACTCTAAAAATGACTCGTCTTAAAACTGCTATATATAACTGTTTAAGTTTCTCCTTGCAAATTACACGTCAACTGTATAAGTGTATTCTCCTGTCACTCACCTAGTATTTGATGCACTGAATCACATTCTTGCTATATAACTCTGTCGCTTGTCTTTTGATTGCGATTTGAATTATTTCCGAATCTTCTTAAATGCGAAAACTACAACATATTTGCATTCTTTCCTAATCTTCCATCACAAATTTCGATTCCCGCCGTTATTTCCGTGCACACGCGTAATAGGGTTGTGCACAGTCAGCCTCGAGCTTTATCGTTCGAGCAAGAAACTAGGGACGAGATATAATCGATGATAATTTATTCAATCAATCAACAAGCGTCGTTCCAAAAGAAGCAAAAGGTTTTGATCTTCGTGGGGCAGTGGTCTAAGGATCGTTTAGTCGTTTACATCCAAACACGATGGATAGTAACCAAGATTCGGCGCCACCTTCGAAAGTGAGCAAAGTCCTCAAGTACTTCTTGTTCGCATTTAACCTGTTGTATTGGGTGAGTCGACATTTTTCATGGTTTTACAAGCACAACTGTTATAAACACTAACAGCATGACTAAACTTTTGCTGCAAATAAATTTAAGATATCTCCCAAGCAGATTGGGGTAGCTCCCAGAGCACGGAGCTGGAAAACTGATTCATTCATTACCTTCGAGTTAGAAACGACAAAATGTTTGTGAGTGCTTTAAGTATTTAGCATCCGACGTATTTTGGCGCGATCAATGAAGCAAACGATTGAATCTCGAAGTTTAATGCCCATATATTGTGGTTTACATTGTGTTGATTGATGGTTGGTTTAAAAACCTCACAGTTTCCTTCAGTATGTTTTGATGCTATGAAATTGCCTTATTGATCCAGTTCTTCGCACAACCAAAATTGAGACTCGGAGAGACGAATGATTGTCTTAAAAATTAAAATATAGCTAGGCCTAGGGGAATATATTTGTTTTGAGATTCGTTTGATCTTGGGCTTGGCGCCGAAACAAGTATAACCATCTAATGTTTTTAGTTTAACATATAGCACTAGCAGTGTTTCCTTCTCTTGTCTTACCAGTTACATACGGCTATCTGTGCAGCTTCCTAAACTAGCTAGTGTTAAGTATTCAAAACTTGTTGTTAAGGTACTTAGTTGAGCTGCCAATGATCCAATGTTGTTCTATTTCAATGCAGCGTTTTTCGCTACAGCGTACCGCATAATACAAAAATTATTCACACATTTGAAAACATGGTGCTCGTTTACATTCATTTTGCACTTTTATCGATATGAAAGTTCCGTTAGTAGTCTTGAGAACTGTTTTCATTGAAAGAAGTGCAATGGAAAAAGTTTAACGTCGACAGAAAGAAACTACTTTTTTAATGTATGTAAGTTGTAGAAAGACTTAAATAAAATGACTGCATATGTATCAAAACACAAACTAAAAATTCAAGTGCTGAGACACTATATAAGAACCCATGAATGTTTCACATTCTAGGCTTGGTCTCCAAGGCAAGTATAATATTAAAAAGGATCCAGTTTCTGTAGAAGCAGATCTAAAAGTCTACAGAGAAAAATTGAATCCGAGGCGAATCCCTGTTTGATATAATTCCACTGTTTTGACCCCAGTCAAAGCTAACCAGATTTGAGTTTAAACGTCATATCTTATTTGAAAGCTAGCTACAGCAGATCAATCTCTGTGTCAATAGCAAACCTCAGTTGCTAGAATTTCCGAAACTACATCTTTTGGGGCTTCTTGGCTGTCGTTATTTTAAGCCCTCCAATTTTAGTTTATTTAGCAGTGTTTCAGAAGAAAAAGTAAATACAGATACAATATTTCTGCCCTTGTGTATTGTGCTAGTTTAACAGTCCTTGACACAATATTGTGACAAACATTTTCCTTCGTATAATTACATTTAGATTATAATTCTCTACTTGCTTTTACAGAAGATGGCTAAGAGTAGCCAATACATGTCTGGTTCAAAACATATGTAAAATGAGTCATTTGATTTTGAGAAAATGAGATTTGATCAAACTATAAGGAACTAATGAAGTAAAAAAGTAAGAAAGTAAAGTTCTCCAAAACTTTTTCAAAGAGCCTCTTAACACTGACCAGATTTGGCTTCAGTGATCCCAGAGTTGACATGTGCCCAATTAGGTACCCCTATGTTAAATACTTTGGCAAGTAAATAAAGTTTAGTTAACTTATTTTTTATTTGATGAAAGGTGCTGCATAGCTTATAGTTGGTGAAACGTAGGACTGAAATGGTTAAAATAATGTTGGTTCTTTTTATTATTTCCAGTGCATAGGAGGTGTTATGATGGGGATTGGTTTCTGGGCAGTTACCCAGAAAGCCTCATACAAGACTTTTTCTAGTATTTCAACTGACCCAGCAGCAGTACTCATTGCTGTTGGTATTTTTATCTTCATAATCTCCTTCTTTGGTACTGTTGGAGCTTTGCGTGAAAACATTTGCATGTTGCGAACTGTGAGTATTTTAAACTGTTTTTATTCCAATCACTGATGCAATCCTTGTTTCTTGTCACCTGCTGTCTTTCATTTGATTTACAATAGAATCAGTATGTTGAGATATTGTTTGTGCTGTGTCCCCTCTAACCTAGTGATTCCTAATGTACACTTTGTATTGTTCAATAGTACGAGGTTGTGATGATTATTATTGTAATCCTGGAGATCGTTGGTGGGTTATTAGCTTTTGCTTTTTGGCCAGAGGTAAGTAGCTTGATATAATTACACACACACAATAATACTTTTCATTCTGGTGTAAGCACAGAGATGTTTTGAAAACTCTCATATTTTTGATTTTATCAAAAACATTTCTTCAAGTAGCTTTGGGTAACTTTGTAAATATCCTCAAAGACAGTACTAGTCCTAGCTAAATCAAAATGAAAGGGCACAGCACCCTGTCATTTTCATCCAGCACCTTGTCATTTTAAGAGCCTCAGCCTTGTAAGTATAATGAAAATTGCAGCTCAAACCAATGTTATTCTGAGCCAAAATAATCAGTCAGCAGTTTCAGTGCTTGTTGTCATAGCAATTGCCTTGTAACTATCCAATCAGAGCACAGATACCAGAAACAGTTGATGTTTTGTTGTGCCACAGGGCACTGTGTCTTTTCTTTTAACTGGCTAGAACACTGAAAGAGTTTGCTGTTGAAGATCAAATTTCATATTCTCAGCATTAATAAGCATAATTAATAACCGCTGCCTGGTTAACCTAGTTGGTAAGGCACCAGTCTTTCATGCGGGAGGCCCAGGTTGGATTCCCGGTGCCAGACCTTCACTTAGGGTCTTAAAACAAATGAGGAGAAGGTGCTGCCTTTGCCCTAACATCTGCAAACGGTTAGACCTTCACTTCTTTTCGGATAAGGTCGCTAAATCATAGGCCCAGTCTCCCGATCTCCTGTCGAGAGACTTAAAAGAACCCATAACACTTGTCGACAAAAGAGTAGGGTGATCCCGATGTTGTGGTCTGTCTCTTCTACTAACTGAGGGTAACTCTTATTAAAATAGTTGTGAGCCGTGTAGAGTGGACTGTCTAAGATCCTCAATACCAGAGTCGACTGTAAACTATTGCTAAGCGTCTTTGGTCATATACCTATGGAAAAGGCGCTATATAAATTGTAATTTTTATTATTATTATTATTTTCTTATTGGCACTGTAAGGCTAATTTAGATATTGACAAATGCTGTGGGAGTGGAAGGTTGGGGTTAATTAGTTAGAATAAAGTTTTTATTTATTATTATTCCTTGATGTGTAAGGTTTTGTCTTGGTCATCATTAATCCCCTGTCCTCTCCAGAGCTCAACAGTCAACCCTGAGCTCTAAGTTAAACTACCAAGTTGTTTCTAAAATTCTTTACTTACAATTAAGCTTCCAGGTGCATGAAAATGACTGAGATAAGGTTGAACTTTTTTTTCTAGGTGCGCAATTCAGTGGACAGGCAATTCTTGAAGGCAGTTAAGATGTACAGAGATGATATTGACTTACAGAATGCCATTGATTCTGTGCAAAAAGGGGTTGGTTTTTATCAGCATAATTATCATTTTTATACAAGATTCTAGTGATAGCAGCTGCTTAAGTCCAGACAATATTTAAAACATTTGACCTAGGAGAACATGAGAATTAAAGCAAAGCCAAGTGTTTTTTTGCTCTACAACAACATAGCGATTTATAACTTCGTTGTCTAGAAATGGTATCATATCGTGGTTTATACTCAGTTTTATTAAACAGAACTAAAGCCTTTCAGAGCATCCATCACTTTGGGCCCATTTTCTAAAAGGCATAATTATAACAAAACTAATTTTTGTCTTTGTTTTTTTTTCTTAGTTTAAATGCTGTGGAAGTTCCGATATGAATGACTGGAATGTCAACAGATACTTTGACTGTAAATCCCCTGCAGCGGAAGCGTGTGGGGTACCATACACCTGTTGTGTGCTAGCAGAAAATGTAGGTGTACAGTTTAGGTGCTTCTATTCAGCCTGCACTTTAGACATATATATCAAATAAACCAACATGCCAAAACTAGTTTTTGTAAAATAAATAAATACTTTAGCTATAGTATCTTATAGCTTTACGTGTCATGTGAATTAAAAAAAGAACTTGACCATTCTTATGAGGGCCACCACAAAGGCAGCCGAAACACTAAGTTTTACAAAAAATTTTATACCTGTAGTAAGTTTTTTTTAAATTTCTATTTTTAATACTTAAGCTACTTTAGGATTTTTGTCCAATAATGAGCTTGATGTCCAATAAAACTTGATGTGAAGTTGATTATTCAAACAATCAACTTTTGAATTGATCACATCGCTAATGTGCTCATGTCAACTCTTTAACATGTATATATAAAGTAAATTTAGATTTTCAGCTAGGTTAACAATGTCGCACATTATGTATACAGTACATCAGTGTTGTTTACAGCCAAGAATTTTTCTCATGTTTTCTGTTACACTTTTTTCAGGGTTCGTACAGGCCCTGGGGTTCCTGGAAAACCCTGGAAAATTTTTAAAGCCGTGGAAAAGCCCTGGAAATTTTTTATTAAGCCCTGGAAAATTTCATAGAATTTCATTGAAAAAACAAGATTTCCAGAATGTTGCATTGTTTTTCGTTTCAAGTAACAACTAAGACTTAACTTTTGCATTTCATTGTCATATTAAGTCTAATAAATAAAAATTTCATGACATTAATTACTAAAGTGTTGTTTAAACAGGTGGTTTTGAACATTAAAATTTTTATTCTGGGTTTAAAAAGTCCAGGAAAAGCCCTGGAAAAAACAAAAATATAGCCCGGGAAAACCCTGAAGTTTTTAAGTTTTGAAGGTGTACGAACCCTGTTTTTTATATATAAACAATGATCTTATTTTTGGGTTGAGGGTTATATTGATTTCATGAAAACTGATAATTAAGTTACCTGTGTTTCAATCTTTTAAACCCATTTACAATATGTGTAAGTTTTCTTTCTGCTTTTATATTTAAAACTATTGAATTCAATTCAATTTTTTTTCTGACCACTCGGTAGTTAATAATATTTAGTACTTCTTCTTCAAAAAAGGGAAATAAACAATAATGATATTAGTAATACTGTAACATAGATAGAAAAAGAGCTTACATTAACTAAAGTTGCTATACCTAGGGCAAGGTAGCCTAAAAAGAAACTGCGAGGCTTACCTTTTAATCAGTAACAAAAAATGGATCTTTGAAAAAGTGGAAATAATAAATAAATAGAATAACTAATAAATCTATAAATAAATGGACATTTACTATTTTATTGATTTTAAATAGGAAAGGCCAAATGTTCAGTGTGGCTACAATGTGAGGAAAATGCATGTGAGTAAATACACGTTTTAGTCTAGATCATTATGTTGTTTGTTCAACCAGTTCTTGGTGTGTGTGAGTGTTTCACCTCATAAAGCAGTATTACACAGCAGATATTTGCTTCACCACCTCAAATCTCACAAAAAACTTGCTGTTAACAACAGAAACTGGCTAGTTATCTACCTTGTGAGACTATGAGCTCAGCTGTTTTTTGTGCCAAGTTTTTAATTAAAAATTGTTGGTATTATGGTTTTTCAACATCTGGTATAAGTTTTTAGTCTTTGATAAAGAGGCAGGGAAGCATTTCAATCTATTCAGCCTGGACTAGTTCTTGTTATTGTTCGTACACCATGTGTTATGTTGTAAATTTTAGCTTAGAGAAAAGAGCTTGTCCCATTGAGGTAAATGGCTGAAGACAAAAATTCAACACTAAACTGTTATGTCGGGGGGACATGAAACCTGGTTGAAAGATTTTTCCAATCCAGTGTTTTTTGGGGTAGGGTTTAATTTTTAACCATCTTGGAGAGGTAATAATTATAGAATTTTTTAACATATTTTTACAAATGGTGATGCCTAGGATATTAATGCTTAATTTCTGGTAAAACCAGAACAAAGAAGGATTCAGTCTTTTGACTCTATCATATTTTCCTGACCAGTAGATTAAATAGTATGTGGAGTAAGAATTCAGATTTAGGTCTCACAGAAAGTCCTTGAGCTGCTGGAAAAGGTTCTGGATATTTTATAGCCAGTTAAGATAGGGCGGAAAACCTGTTTGATAGTAGTTGTTAGTACTGCTGCATCATATGATTATAAATAGTGAACATAGCGTGAACTCTCATCCTTATATTATTAAATTTTGAACTTGAAGGAAAGATTGGAAGCATTTGTAATAGTAGTTATTAGTGCTTAATTCCTTTCACTTCTAGGAGTGCACATTGGTAAGTTTGAAAGTTCTCATTACTAAATTATGTCAATTTTATTTAGTTAAGTTGTTCATTCATTCAAGAGTTTTTGGTGGGTGATCAAATCTCATATTCTCAGAACTAAACAGTTTTTTTTACTGTATTGAAGGAGAGTTTTGATTTGACAAAATGATGCTATAGAAGTAAAATGTTTAGTATTTTGGTGAATCTACATTGAATACATTTTTTTACAAACTAGCGTTTACAACTGGAGGGAAAGATTCATACAACAGGCTGTCTGGATGCAGTACTCAACTGGTTCAGGGATCACCTGGTCATAGTAGCAGCTGTGGCAGTGGCCTTTGCGTTCCCTGAGGTAAGAACCAATAGAACTTGCTCATACTTACCCTCCTGCATACCTTTATAGCCTGAGGGGCTGGCGCAGTGGTAAGGTCTCTGGCTTCCAATCCTGAGGTAACCAATAATTCCATTCCCAGCCAGTTTAAGGTTGAATATTTGGGCAACTTTCTTTCCCACTAAAGGCCACTCAGCTTTCCATCCTTCCAGGGCAGGAACCGTAGCCCAAACTAAGAGCAGTTAGCAGCCCATCCTACGAGGCTTTACAGTTAAACAAATTAAGTTTTTTAACTTTTGAGTAAAATTTTGCCTTATTCTGAAAGTGTCAGGTTGGTTCAGAGGCCTAGATGGACAGCACTTGCTATACTCATCACTGCATCATTAACCATGTTGCTCAGGTTTAGGGCCCAGGCCTTGTCATATCTTATGTCAACACAATTTTTGTTTTTGCCTTGTTCTGAAGGTGTTAGGTTGGTTCAGAGGCCTAGATGGGCAACATGTGCTATACTCATCACTGCATCATTACCCATGATGCTCAGGCCTTGGGCCAGTCCTTGTCATATCTCATGTCGACACTTATTCACAGACTCATTCATCAAGAACACCAGATTTTTAGTGGTACTATAGACCATTTTCAATAACGGTGACCGTTTTAGTATTCTTTTGTGTGTATTCTCATGATGCTCAGGCCTTGGGCCAGTCCTTGTCATATCTCATGTCAACACTTATTCACAGACTCATTCATCAAGAACACCAAATTTTTAGTGGTACTATAGACCCTTTTCAATAATGGTGACCGTTTTAGTATTCTTTTGTGTGTATCCAAAGTAGCCAGGCTAGCCTTTTCCTTGAGTTTAATTTTCGAAAGAATATTCTGCACTCACTGGGTGTGTCTTGTTAGGTTGCAGGTATAGTAATGACGCACATGTTTATTGACCAGATCAAAGACCAGATTGAGACTTACGACCACCCTCCTCAGAAGTACAGACCAGAACCAACTGTCCAGCCTGGGGGAATGTACATTTAATCATGTGTTAGTTATCCATTATCTTAGTTCCCAGTTGCACGTTTATGATAGAATCTTTGCTAGTTAAACCAAGGATGAAACTACATCAATGATGCTAAAAAATATGACTTTTCACCTAGGATAACAACGAACTAAGGTCGCATATAGTCAGATGAAGTGTTTGCGTGCTTTTGAGACGCCAGCTAGATGTCTTGCCAAAGCGGTTTTAGCGTGCGTAGTTGAGTGAAATTATGTGAACCAGCCACAAGTTGCAAGAATTAACGTGTTTTGCCATTTGGTAGGACCATTTTATAAAGCCATCGATTGTCTTTAGAATAATTTCCTTGCTAGCAAAAGCATCTTAACTTAGTATACTGTAGATTCTTTTTAGTAACTAAGTTTGCCCAGTGTCTGTTTTTGGACAATAAAGAACGAGATATTTAAGTTTCACGGCGATACTTGTAGTTTAACTACAAGTAAGAGCACGGTCAAGAGACTAGATTCTTTTATTTGATATACAGTAACTTGCTATACTTATTTCCTATGCCTTAAAAAATGGTATGAGGAACTACTTTTTATCAACACTTAAGGTTTGAAAACAGAATCGCAGGAACTTGAATACATATTTTCCTATATTGTGGATGCGAGGAGAATCGAACAGACATAAACATGACTAAATACTAAGCTAGTGAGCCGACTCGGAACAGCTTGTATCAAGAAAAGCATTCGTAAGCACAGTCTTGTACCTGTTTTTGTAATAAAACAGTTTGTAATATTCCCCTTAATTGTGAAGGTTGCGTGTTTGTAATAATGTGATTTACTTAGAATTTGTCCAGTTGAGAAAAATACTGGCCTTCGAAAACACACTAGTTTTTTTTTCCAAAAGTTTGATTCCAAAGTCCCTCTACAGTGCAACCCCGATACAAGAAGTGCCTAGGGACCCGGGAAATTTACTTCGTTAAAATGGGGGATTTTAATCAAAGAAACACCGATGTAACGAAGTTTTTGAAAAACTACGAGAAACTTCGTTTTACCGAGGCTTTGATTACTGCCTGCAGTCTATATATTCTATTACAAAAAACTCTCGATAATTTAAGACTTGGACATGTCATCAAAAATAAGGGGGATAGATAGTCGTGTTAATTAATTGTTCTCAAACGTCCTGAATTGAACAATACAAAGTGATACTTATGCTTAGTTATGATTGGGGTAAAATGTGACCTCGGGACTCAAATTTGGTTCATTTTAACGGGTTTTGTTATGTACTCGCACAAATTACTGTAGTTATGCCTGGCCCCAAAAATTCCTTCACTATAATGGGTTGCAGTGCATAAACATGTTATCGAAGGGCTAAGATCGCACATGAGTGACGCTTGATGACAGCGGGAGATGATATCAGTTACCTCTGCTTCTGTTGATACCTTTAATGTTGTTACTAAATAAGAAACTGCAAGCCAATCACTGTACATACTCTCCTTTATTTTTGGGTTGGAAATTTCGTGGAAGCCGCGGAAATCAAATTGCTGCGAAAAATGGCCAGCTTAAGGTATCGGACGCACCTTTTCGGCACCTTCGCCTTTTCGCGTATAGCGCGCTAGGTTTTTATCAAAGTCCCACTAAAGTATACAT
>JAOBAT010094416.1:0-16978 GCA_026413305.1 Hydrozoanthus tunicans | reverse complement strand
ACTGTAAAACTTACATGGTTCGCATCGTTGTTGCACACAAGTTTCACTGAGCTAAAAGTCTCGCCGTGTAACATCACCGGAAAACCTACATGGTTCGCATCGTTGCTTCACAAAGTTTCAACGTTTAACAGTGGTTTTATCACGGGTTTTGCTTTAAGAAGCCTTCAAACTAATACCTAAAAACTAAACAAATAGTTCATTACAAGCTTTTTATTAATAACAACTCTTAAATAACAGGTTCAGAGTCTGATCCGTGGCTGGTTGTGTCGCCGTCGTTGGCACAACATTGTACAGAATTATATTCGCTCACCACACGCAGAGAGCATGCGCAATAGAAACAGCTTATGCTTTCAGTTGGTTGAATCGGAGGAGGAGTATACAGAGATTTTGGCTACTTTGGTTACGTGCTTCCATCGACCGTTGAAAATGGCTGCCAGTTCGAAAAAGCCACCTCTAACACACGAAGAAGTTAGCTCGATCTTTCTAAATAGGTACAAAATCATGACTTAATTTAAAAGCTAAACAGTAATCATTTAAAGCAAGAGTAAATTTTCTGAACTAATTATAAAAGATTAAGTTGGTATAAAATTCAAGAAAATAAACGCTTTCTAGTTGCAGGAAAACATTAAAAGTATCACTTAAGTGGACAAAGAGATGTGACTGCGCTAAACATAAAAAACACACGATTTAACGAAAAATAGGGCTCCTAAAAATAAGAATTCCGCAAATGGTAATTATTTTAGGGAAAAAACCTGTGTGAATGTAAGCCCGTGCAACCCCATCGATCGTGTAATATGTTCGACAAAATGGTGGGGTGGAGTTTACAGTTATAGGGCTTGTCCGGGCCAAATATGGAAAAGTCAAATCTTCGATGTGGTGCTTAACAGAAGCTCAATCTTAGTATCAGTCCACGCACGCGTATCCGGGTATTTTTGAAAACGTAGATTTGGGCTAATTTGTCCATCCATACGTAAACACGAATTCTTGCAAAGGTATTTGCCCTTTCATACTTAAACAAGAATTCTCTGAATCGTACTTGCTCATCCATACTAAAACAGAGATATTTTAATCGTATTTTCCCATCCATAGGGAAACATGAATTTGCCCATTCATACGTAAACGTAAATCATTGGAATTGTGTTTGCCATCCATACGGAAACGTAAGTTCTTGGAATCGTATTTGTCATTCATATGGAAACATGAGTTCTTGGAATCGTATTTGCAATCCATATGGAAACATTAGTTCTTGAAATCTTATTTGCCATCCATAAGGAAACATGAGTTCTTGGAATCGTATTTGCCTCCCATACGGAAACGTAAGTTCTCGGAATCGTATTTGCGATCCATACGGAAACATGAGTTCTTGAAATCTTATTTGCAATCCATACGGAAATATGAGCTCTTGAAATCGTGTTTGCCATCCATGCGGAAACATGAGTTCTTGGAATCGTATTTGCAGTCCATACGGAAACATGAGTTTTTGAAATCTTATTTGCCATCCATACGGAAACATGAGTTCTTGAACCTTATTTGCCATCCATACGAAAACATGAGTTCTTGGAATCGTATTTGCAATCCATACGGAAACATGAGTTCTTGAAATCTTATTTGCAATCCATACGGAAACATGAGTTTATGAAATCTTATTTGCCATCCATACGGAAACATGAGTTTTGAAATCTTATTTGCAATCCATACGGAAACATGAGTTCTTGAAATCTTATTTGCAATCCATACGGAAACATGAGTTCTTGAAACCTTATTTGCCATCCATACGGAAACATGAGCTCTTGAAATCTTGTTTGCCATCCATACGGAAACGTAAGATCTTGGAATCGTAATTGCCATCCTTATGTAGACATGAATCCTTGAAGTCGTTATTACCCGTCCATACGTAAACACGTGTTCAACTAAAGAGTACAAAGACTCTTTGCTCATCCTAAACTAAGTATTTTAGTCCAATTTGAATACTTGACTGCTGAAAGCTCGGTATTTACCTGAAGAGGGCATGACTGGTGAAAGGAACTGTGCAGGACTGGTGAGAGTTCGTTATTCACCTGAAGAGGGCAGGAATACTGAAAGTTTGTAAAGACAGGAACACAACAGAAAACGTGGGAAAGAAGACCAATGGCTATAACATGATACAGCCTACCACGCCACGATGGCCCAAATCAAAGCTCTACCAAACCAATTTGAACAAACAAATAGTATTATTGTTCCAACTGTTGGATGAAAGCGAAGAAACGCGTATGACTGAGCATGGCTCAAGGTTTACGACCAACTGGTCGCACATGCGACTTGATATCTTAGTTGTGCGTCTGCAAAATCATAAAAGATTGCACTCGTGCGCCTAAAAAGCTGATTTTCAGTGCAACTGAGTTAAAGCTACTCCTCACTTAATTGACCGTCCTTATTCACTATAACGAAACAGTTGTATTACAAATGAAAAAATGCGGATTTAACAAAAGACACCAAACAAAAAATGCACCACAGTTTAAAACTATGTTCAGTAAGAGTCTTAAAAAAATAAACACAGGATTAAAACAAAGTAAAAGACGCGTACTCACTTATTAACAACTACTTATTGATGGCTGAAAATTCTTTGGTTTTTTGCCTTCAGAACCCAAAGCTATGCTCCTAAAAATTTTAACCATGCGCCAAAACTTACGACAGTGCACACGTGCGCCCAAAACCCAAAGGAAACTTTGACCCCTGCCGAGAGGAGCTTTTAAAACCACATAAATTTTGGTTTTTGGTAAATTCTTAATATGATGCTTTCAATGCCAAAAAGGTACTCTGTAAAATTTATTTTATTTTTAGAACTTACTTAAGTTGGATAGCTGCTGTAATTTGGTGAAAAAGCAAATAGCCAGTCAGCTTTCTTTTTCCGTATTTGTTCATACGAATCAAGTGTACACTTCAAACTCCTCCGCTTATTCTAGATGCATGAAAAAAAAACATTTTTTTGTCCATGTTGATCACAGGTGTTTCTATTTCCTTTTTCTTTCAGTGAAACGATATTATTCTTGCATCAGATTTTTCTGAAAGGACTTCAGAACCGAATGGAGAGCTGGCCGACCTTAGTCTTAGGTAAGGTATTAGTGTTGTTTTCTGTTTATCTGGGGTTATGCTCTGTGAGGAAGAACTGACGTTAAAGCCATAGTAACTGCTAAGCTACGAATCCCCAAATCATTGAATCAACTTGTGTCAGCTTCACCAATGAGAAAATTGTTTAATCTATCTGTAGTCCTGTGGTATTATCTGGCCGATGTTTAAAGGTGTACTACGCGAGCGCTTTGACTGAGTATACTTGACTCAAAAAAAAATCTTGATACAACAGTCATAAGCCGGTAGCGAGGTCTTTACTGGGAAATTTTGGACCGATGGCTTGACGTACGCACCGAGCGTAGCGAGAGTTATACCACAAGACCCAGGTCTGCGATTTCTCAGTAAAGACCGAGCAAATGAGTTAAATAAGTTATATTTACTATATGGGTTTTGCGAGTTAAGTTCAGGGTTCGTCCAGGTCCTTAAAAACCTTTAAAGTCCTTACTGATTTTCACTTTCCAAAATTTGAGGCCTCAAAAGTCCTTAAATTTTACAAAAATCAGTCATGGTCCTTAAAAAGCCCTTAAACTTTTGCTTTTTTACTGAAGTTGGCATTTTGTTTGAACCACAAGTCATGTACTTAGCTTTGTGAAGCTTTTTACCTATATAAGAAACAAGACTTTATGTGATGCTTCAAGGATCATGTATCATACAGTTTGTTGAGTTTGAATGAAGACTACACTGTTATGTTGTCACAAAAAGTGCACAGTAATAGTTCTGCTTACGTAATACCAAATCAAACCTTTGCAGCTCTACAGACTTTAGCGTCAGGTCCGTGAATAGCAATAACTAAAACGTGCCTATCGCTATATTACTGTGTCTAGGAAAATCAATATCGTAAAAAGTCAAGTTTTAGGTCAGTTCTGGTGGTTGATGTCCCATGGCTTAGGTCCTCAAAAACCGACCTTACCTTAAAAAGCCCTAAAATAAGTCCTTAAGTTTTGCTTTGAGAAAAGCGGACGAACCCTGTAAGTTAGAAATTTTAAAAAAAGAAAGCGAAATACAGGGTTCGTACAGGCCCTGGAATCCTGGAAAAGCCTGGAAGGTTTTTGAAGCCCTTGAAATTCCTGGAAACCCCTTGAAAAACCCTGGAAATTTTTTGTTAAGCTTTGGAAAATTTCTTAGAGTTTTATTGAAGAAACTAAATTTTCCAACTGATGCATTTATTTTCGTTTAAAGCAACCATTAAGATTTTAGACTTAATTTTTACATGTCGTTATTATATTAAGTTCAATAAATATATGATTTTTCACGATGTTAACTACTGCAAAGTTGTTTAAACAGGTGAGTGTAAACATTATTATTTCCGTCCTTCCGGGTTGAAGAGCTCTGGAAAAAAACGGAAAAACAGCCCTAGAAAACCCTTGATTTTTGAAGTTCTGAAGGTGCTCAAACCCTTATATAACAGAGCAGTCAAAAGAAAGTTTGTTATGCCCGCGGTCGTTATAAGATATTCCTGCTTGCCCACATGCTGCAGCCAATTAGATTCAGTAATGAAATTACCATACCGTTTGTGTGTATAGAATGTGTTTTTCGCCATTTAGCTTAATGGACACGTAGTCCCGAAAATCTGAATATTAATTCCATCTCTTTTTACCACAACTTCGTGTTTTAAAGTTGAATTTGGAAGCAATTTCAGGAATCATGGGTAAACCAGTTCATTGAAAATTAAAAACTGGTCCCACTATTGCATTTACATTTCAAGAAATTGTTAGCTTCTGGTTTAAAACGGCTTGTAGTCATTCTTTATCACCTGCGGTGTTCGCTTTGTTAGTCACTTGAGTATATTTTCATTTTCACTCGTGTCTTGGCCTTGGGTGTAGAGTAAGATTACAAAAGGCGCTTGTGGTACAAATGGTTCACTTGGATGTGATTTGAGTGTGATTATATTTTAATTTCACTTTGATCTTGGCTTAGGATACGGGCTGTGTTTACGGTTAATGTAAATTTTGTAAACGCTTTTTGCAAAATGACTCTCATTTTCCTATTTCCATCATTGCAAATTAGTACTTTCTCATCTCAGTATACGGCTAACGAAAAACATTTGTCATTTGACCGAAATGAATTGTTGGTGCAATTGGGAAGTAGTATAATTGTAAGGGAAATGATGTAGTGTATTCATGATTAGTAAAATCATACTATAGCTAGTGGTCTATCATGAATGCTGCATTCTGATTGGCTACGCTACTCATAGGCTATTAGTGATAGCCTACGAGTAGCGATTGCGCGTGATCATATTTGTTGTAAACATTAAAAAATTAATTTTAGAGCTTTAAAAAAGATTATTTACTTCTGATTTTTGACCAACTAGCATGATTTTACTAAAACAATTATCCCTCTCCCCCTCATGCGCTAGTAGCCAAATAGCCCATGAGGCCACAGGCCTCATGGGCTATTGGCTTCTAGCCCATTCGGACTCGAGGGATAATTGTAAATTAGTTTTAATCAAACTGGTGAATAGCACTTTTGCATGCTCTGATTGGTTCGCTAACAAATGAACACCCTACATAAGCATAAATATCAAATAGTCATTATATCAATAAAGTTGGAAAAAAAAAGAAATAAATATAAAGTAATCTGTATGTTTAATGTGATCACTCAGGTGACCTATTTGACATGCTACTGCCCATGCTCAGTATATACCAGGAATATGTGCGGAACCACCACTACAGTTTACAGGTACGGTATCTGTAACCCGCCTGATGATAATGAGGCAGCTGGTGTTGAAAATGATGATAGCCAGGTTTTTCTAGGCTGCAGGTATGCCGTTGATAACGAATAGGTTGCGTGTAGGATGTTGGTGACAGTAATAATGATGGGTTGCGTGTAGGATGTTGGTGATAGTAATAATGATGGGTTGCGTGTAGGATGTTGGTGATAGTAATAATGATGAGTTGCATGTAGGATGTTGGTGATAGTAATAATGATGGGTTGCGTGTAGGATGTTGGTGATAGTAGTAATGATGGGTTGCGTGTAGGATGTTGGTGATAGTGATAATGACGGGCTGCGTGTAGGATGTTGGTAATAGTAATAATGATGAGTTGCATGTAGGATGTTGGTGATACTAGTAATGATGGGTTGCGTGTAGGATGTTGGTGATAGTAATAATGACGGGATGCGTGTAGGATGTTGGTGATAGTAATAATGATGAGTTGCATGTAGGATGTTGGTGATAGTAATAATGATGGGTTGCATGTAGGATGTTGGTGATTGTAGTAATGAAGGGTTGCGGTAAGAATGTTGGTGATAGTAATAATGACGGGTTGCATGTAGGATGTTGGTAATAGTAAAAATGATGGGTTGCATGTAGGATGTTGGTGGTAGCAAAAACTATGGGCTGTGTGTAGGATGTTTGTGATAGAAGAAGTGTACGGCTGCATGTTGGATGTTAGTGATAGTAGTAATTATGGGCTGCATGTAGGATGTTTCTGATAGTAATAATGATGTGTTGCGTGTAGGACGTTGTCGATAGTAAAAACTATGGGCTGCGTGAAATATGTTGGTGATAGAAGAAGTGTACGGCTGCATGTAGGGTGTTGGTAATAGTAGCAATTATGGGCTGCATGTACGATGTTGGTGATAGTAAAAATGGGCTGCATGTAGGATGTTTCTGATAGTAATAATGATGTGTTGCGTGTAGGAAGTTGGTGATAGTAAGAACTATGGGCTGCGTGTAGGATGTTGGTGATAGAAGAAGTGTACGGCTGCATGTAGGATGTTGATAATAGTAATAACAATGGGCTGCGTGTAGGATGTTCGTAAAATTGATAATGAGTTGATATTGATAATTGGCAAGTTGCTGGAAATAAGACTACTGATGTCATTTTTTTCACACAGACCTTGGCCGAGTGCAAGCAGAGGCCTTCGTTCAACCGTCTGCTTTCGCTGTGCGAAGAAAAACCTTCGTGTTCTGGAAGGACACTTGAATGGTTTCTCACTTGCCCTATGCACAGGGTAAGGCAGGTCATGTAGCTACTTAAGTAGAATTAAGGTCAACGGCTGATTTTTAGACCGTTTTTGGGCGCGGTACCTTTATTTCGTAGACCGTTGTTTGGCGCGGCACTTGTAGTGTCAGACAATATTTGTATTTTTACACCATTGATGGGCGAGGATCTCTATTTTTGTACTTATTTTAGCATAATGATAATGAGTTCACATGCATGCACAGGTGACTTGTGTAAATCCGTTGGCTTAGAAATAAATGCCGATCAGGGTTTTACTTTCAGTATCGATCATTTTTGCTTTAATAAGAGTCACTTTTTTACTTACGCAATCCGTTGCAATGGAAGCCATTGCAGTGTTCAACGACTAGTTTTCAACCTTCCCGCCACTACTTGCGAATCATTGTTGTTATGTTATTGTTGTTTGTGCATCGAATAAACTGTTATATAATGGTTTCTCGTGGGATGTGATGGGCCGTGCTACTTCGCAGTTGTATTGTCGTCTTGTACATAATCGCTTATAGGTTCTTGTGTTCACGGAAATTACCCGTAACACGTCGAATACAGTAAAACCCGCAAGTAAGAACCAGCATTTTTGAAAGTTAGTCTAAACAAGTTCTTATATAAATGGTATTTAGTAAACGTTAAGGCAAAGTAGGTTCTTAAAATAGATTCTTATTTCCCAAACAAAAATTCTATTTGTACTTATAAAATTTAGTGGTATTTAGCTCATTTCTTTTACAAGAGTCAAGATATGCATATCAAAGAGTTCACTCATTTGCTAGGAGCAAATCTGAAGCAAATATAGTTAACCTATAGCGAAGATGGTAAAGACCATATTTACTGGCCCTAGTAAATGTGTTTGAGTAGATATGGTAGATTCACTTTTCTTCGTCCATTGCTACCTTTACATTTTAATGGAGGTATTGGATACAAAATGTTGGTCAAATAAATCTTACAATTCTGACCTGAGTAAATGTGTTTGAGTAGATATGGTAGATTCACTTTAGGTAAACACGATATGAGCAAATCTGATGCAAACCATTCTTCGTCCAGTGCTACCTTTACATTTTAATGGAGGTATTGGATACAAAATGTTGGTCAAATAAATCTTACAATTCTATACCAATTTGGGAAGATAAGAACGTGTTTTAAACTTTAAAGTCCCTATCAAGCTTAGTTTTTGTTTTTTGGATTAAAACGGTTGTCATCTGTGAACTCAAATTTCAAATAACCAAAGAAAACTTCCTCGTTTAAGTATGCTGTTTAACCAAAAAAAGATTGGAATGTAAATTTTGACCAAGCAGGCCTTGGACTGGTAACCTGTGACGTAGCAGCAGTGAGTTATGTGGCTTTTGTTTAAAAAAGTTAATTTCTCTTAAAAAATGTCATAAAATTTTTGTTTCGAACAATTTCAAGGGAATAATTCATTGATTTAAAGTTATAACAATGTGACTATTGTAGCCAGAATTGAATTTTTTGAGATAAAAAAGATTGTCCCTGCTTCATGCCTCGTATTACGTCATATGTCTCGTGCTACGTCATATGCCTCCTGGTACGTCATCATTGCACGCTTCAAGTCTAAAAACGTAACAGGAACGGCGAGAAAAGGTTTTATATTCGAAAATTACTATTATTAAAGGGTTCTACTTTTCATCTGGAACTTAAAAAAATAAGCTTGATAGGGACTTTATGTTAAACAGGTTTTTGTTTAGAGTGGGTCTATCTGATAAACTATTAGACTGACACCAGGTCCTTAAAAATAGGTTCTTACTTGCGGGTTTTTCTGTAATCCGTTGTAGTTCTGAGATCGAGTAGTTTTGCACGCTCTGAGTGATCAATTTAAATTCTGTGAGACCGCTACAGCAAAAAGTGTTTTTTTTCTCCAAAAGCAGTGCTATAAGTATCTTATTCACCTCGTTGCTCGATTCGGACTGTATGCTACTATTCCTCGGTTTTTTCTCGTGGTCTTCGCACTTTGCTTAAAAGAACAGAAAAATCTCTTTTTCGTAACTTACCATACCACTCACTCAACGAATTGCATGTGTTCCACAAGAAATATTATGTAAATAGAGTATTCCCCTTTATCTATAACTGTACATTTTCCCGTAACCTACGTATACTAATATATATTTTCCCTCTTCGATAATTCCTATTTCGTTAAGGAACCGAAATTTTGATTTTTATAGCTCTGACTAGTTTAGGTATCATTTGACTTTAGAGTTTAGTATTTATACTATCACAAAGCTGTATTTAACCGGCCTACCTTTTGTTTGGCTGTATCTGTAACTTATTTCCTTAAACAAGGTTGGTCGGCTTTTTAAGCCCGAGTCTGTCACAATGGCGTCGATTCAGTCTTGAGTTGCCCTTAAGAAATGTTTTTCAGCAGTTTTTCAATGAAACCCTTTGCGTCACTCAGTCTGTTAGCCTCCTAATGTGTTATTTTTCTAAAGAGAGCCGGGTTGGCACTTCATAGATCTATTATTTTCTCCTATTAACAACTAATTGGAAAAAAAAAAACAGAAAATGTATTGCGCATAATGGCTTTCGTGGTTAATTTTGTAGAAATTTTTTCAAATCTGCGGCAGTAGAACATTTGCTGCGTTTATTTGGATTTGGAAATACTTGAATTCTATATTTCGAAAAAACCAACTTGAATTATGGCCGGACAATGTTTCAATTTGAGATAGTTGGAGAATACTGATCAAAACCAGATAAATAAACAAAATAGAAGTGGTAGTTGTGAAATCTAAAGTGAAAAGTTTCAAGTGTAAATAATTAACGTAATATTGAGCTTTGATGCAGGAGACACGAAACAGGAAGTATAGACTTCGGAGTTGGTCGCAAATGCTTGTTTTCACCTTTAAGCCGCTTTTACCTTTTTCCTCAGGGTGTTTTCTCATTTAAAAATTTGGAGAATATAATTCTTTGTCATCAGTGTATTGTTTAAATATCGCGAAAGAGCATTAAATCGGGTGTAAATAATTTAAATTTACAAAACTTCCTATTTTAAAAACAACTGTTTTGTTTAGATAAACTTTTAATGAAAACTGCCACTAAGCAGGTAAATCAAACTGGATGCGCCAATTTCCGTTGATTAATGGTCTCGTGTTGTAAAAAAGAACCAACAAGTGACTTGACTGTCGTTTACTAATAGCTGGCTTCTCGACAGTTAAACCTTTTTATCATTATTTCTAAACATCTATGTGTCACTTGTTATGGAAATTTCCTTTGTGTTTGGATTTTGAAAGGAAGTGTGAATACTTAGCGCAAGATCTTAGAAACTCGGTGAAATGTCGAGTATAGGTCTGGAAAATGAACAGCAATTGATGCAATAATTGAAAGCCATCAAACGGTTATTTGGCTGTTAGTTTTGTCGGATCCTTCGAGCGTGATCAAAAGATAATGTTTGTCACATGTATTGGCTTACACATGTTTAGTTTCTAGCTACAAAATCCAAGTAAACGTGTTTAATACTGTAGAAATCCTTCCGTGCTGAACACGCATTAGTCATTCGCTTTGTGTACACGAAATTCTCCACGACAGGTGTCCCTTGCATTTTGAAATCACTCGTCAGATTTGTTGACAGTTTTTACTTCAGTTGAAGAAGTTTTTCTCAGTCCCAATTTTCTGTGGTATTTCAAATGGTGATTTAATCAAGTTCGTTGAGTTGCAAAGGTTTTTTCTTTCTAAATCTTCGCGTGTGTCGAAGAACTTGGGATCGAGTCAAATTACTATTAGCAAGCGTCTTTTACTTTAGAAAAAGCTTAGCAGAAATTTATATTGAAAAGTTGCCGAAAGCCTTTTAGGGTATCAAAAGAAAAATATACGTCTTTCGAGAAACAAAGGTGAATACATTATACGATCCCAGAAGTCATGTTATCGTACAAACAGACAAGAATTTTTCCAATTTTGTACACAAATCAAAATTTTCGTTGCAGACTGAAATTTTTGGTACTGTTTTAGCTGCGAATATGGAAATGTCAAGGGCAGTTTTTATTTTTCTCTTTCAATGCGGTTTCTTTACATCTCTCAGGGATTAGTGTAAGCGAATCTTGAGCTATTATCCTACACTAAAATCAATTTTTGCTTTGTGAGAATTTGAAAATCTTCACCTCGCCCCGTCGCATGAAAGACAAGATTTTGCTTTCGCACTGAAAACTTTGTTGTTCAGTTTTCATGATTCTTACAGATTTTAGATGAATTAGATACCTTTGTGGGTTTTTCAACCACAATGTTTTGTTATGATAAGAAACAAGTTTAAACGCTTTTAACATCTATGAGAAGCGCAATGTATATCTAACAACAATTAGCGTGAAGATTGTACTAACCGTACGCGCAAGCGCAAACAAGTTCCAATTTGCAACAAGAGATTTTCTGTTACCCGCAATTGAATTATATTGACTCAAGAAATGCTCCACTATTATGTCAAGAGTTGACTCGTTGAAGTAGCATCTTGAAATTGCGGATAATTTTTTCAGCGCAATTATAGGGTAAGAAATGGTTTCTTAAAAGGTTACAATTCAGTCGTGTGCATTTTATGGCAGCGTTGATGAAAAACGTGTTATTGTGTTTAAATTTATGTGCTTTCTAGCTTGCACAGAGGGCTAGAAACTAATGTTACTATTTTAAGATATGCAACATCTATAGCAAAACACTTTGAAGTGAGAAACCTTACAATTTTTTGAACTCCTGCTGTAGTAATCGCAAATTTGACTTGATGAACCTGTCTCGTAAGTTATTCAGTGTTGAGCTCGGCTTAGTTATGAGAACGCATGCTCAGTTTAAATTAACATAAGCTCTTAAATCGTCTCATGATCAGTTGCACTTAAGTAACAATGTTGTGTTTAAAAACTGATTTGGAAGCTCGAGTTTCCCACTGACCAGTGCTCTCGTAACTGAAATTGTTCTGATATATTAATTTTTTCCGATAGCTTTATTTTTTAATGAATGTAAACGAAAATTGGAAGCGTGACTCAGTATTCATTTTCTTGTTGTTTTTCTAAAGAGCTACACCCAGCCTGCCAGAAAGAGTTTTCCTCAATCTTTTTCTGCGATAAGAATTGTTTCAGCTTCTTTACTAGAAATTTCTGGCACGTTTGCGTGCAGGCGTGCTTTAGGGGGAAACAACGGGAACAAAAAAAATTGATCGTTGTGACTAGCGGAATTCTCGGTTTGTTCTGGAAGCGACACAAGCGATATATGCGACCGACCTCATCTCTCCTACAATCAACGGATGTAAACAAAACCAATAAAGTAATATAGAATATGCAAATGTGGTAATATTTGCCGGTTCATGTTAAAAGCGACACAATTAAGAGAAAAGTTTCATTATTAAAGCCGATGCACACCAATAGCAACTACTTGACTATTTTGGTTGGTTTGTTTACGGTTCGTTCATTTTGCATTGTCTCGACTTACCTTGTAAGTTGTACTCGATTAGTTGAACGCGTTTTGAATACGGCTTCATCTTTTCTTGGTGCACAAAGAAAAGTAGTTGAAGACCTTGCAGTATCACTACACGAACTGGGAGAAAAATTACTTTCAAACTCCATCGTTTGCCCCAAGTAAGTATTTATTGAAGATTGTGAAACTTAATTGCAAACAGCACGATCTGACTGAAAACTTGGCAAAAAGAAAAATGATTTTAAAAGCTTTTTAAGTTTGTGAAAATATTCAATTGTTACGCGTTTTCAATAATGTTTTTCCCGGTGTTAATTGATTTAGAGCCAGCAAGTCAATATATACTGCTTCACTTTAGATCACTTGTCGTGAAGCTCTGCAATGCGACGTTAATTGCCGAGCAAGTTGAGTCGAACGACTATCTTCGACTACTTTATGAATATTTGCGAACATCAAGTATCTCGCCGTCTGGTACACAACACAAAAGCAGGTATAGATTTCTCATGTACCAAGTTATTTGCGTTTGTTATATAAGAATTGCGTTGTTTTTACCAAAGGAAAACGTTTACTAAATAAACCCTAAAGGCGTTGAAAAAATAATATTTTTCTGTAGTATTGAATTTGTCGACTGTGCGAATAATGGTTGAAAAACAAATAAAATTACGTACTAGCTTTAATTTTTCCTGTTTAATTTATATGGTGGTTTTTCTTACGTAGGTATAACTTTGATACGTGTAGCTTGCAGGGAAGTTTAACTACATGTACTGTCAGTATATAACTGATATACATAATACTTATAATACATTTAGCTTTACTTCTTAAATTTTTGTTTTGTGTTTTGAACACTTTGTTTATTTGCAAGCTTTGTTTTGCAGATTTACTGAGTTATTGTTTTCGGTTTAATCGTTTCGCAGCCTTAATCTGCGTGTTGTTATTTTGTCTCATTGTATTGTATTCCATTGTACGCTTTTTCGTAGAACATAAAATAAAATAAAAATATAATAAAATAAGTTAAAAACAAGCTGAGGTTCGGGCCCGATAATATTTTTTTAAAACTTTACCGTGCTTCGATTTTTAACTTAGCAATACAGAGATGATTTGCAGTTTTTCTCTTTTAATCAGTCATTGCTTCAGATTATAAACTATACAGGTATACTTGCCTCGAAGTTAATTCTTACAATTTGTTTTCCACTTAATACACATATTGCAATACTTTAGGCTTATTTTTTATTCGATTTACTGGTTCTTATAAAAAAGCGTGTACTGGGGTTGTGGTCAAGATATTGGGCTATTAAATTAGTTCTTGATGACGAATTTTAGATACTGTTGAATTAATGTAAATAGCTAGGGCAACGGAATTACACCCAGCCAGAGGTTGCCTACAAATTCATTAAGAACAAGCGAACTATAGCTAAACCCTTTCTCGAGCCTAAGTGGCTCACTTTTAACTTCAACTTCAACTTCAACTTTATTACTATTTCGCAAATTTATGTACAGTTTATATTTTACTGCCGCAGTTCGCGTGGGTAGCTATTCGAGGCTGGAAGTAATATAAATATACAATAGCATTTAAAGATATAGCTTATCCCCGGTTTCTGTAGTGTTAAGCGGACGAGAGTCTTTGACTCCCCCTTGGCAGGACGCTAATCTATTACCCTAAAGCCGGCGCACACTTGAGGTAAAGAGCTGAGCTGTTTGCTCGCGAGGCAGTTTGCTCAGCTTGTTACGCGCGTGTGTGGCAAAATTTTAGCGAGATTCGAGCTCGCGAGGCAAAAAATCTCACCTATAGATTTTGCCCCACACGTGCGGAACAAGCGGAGCAAACAGCCTCGCGATCAAACAGCTCAGCTCTTTACCTCAAGTGTGCGCCGACCTTAGGGTTACGAGTCGATTACGCTAACCACTCGACCACTGCGGCGCCAAAGAACAGTTACCGGGATGAGATAACTTTTAAAATTTCTTTCAATCCTTGAACGAAGTACAATCACCAGGCTGAAATTTTTAATTAATGAGGCTGAAATTTTTATTTAATCTTTGTAGCAGATTGGAAATAGTATGTTATCACAAATTTTGGAACGTCCTTGTCTAACGTAGTATCTATTAAACACGAAGTTCCGGTATAAAAGGGGTGGGCCCAGGGGCCTCACACGTTCTGTTGTCATTTGTCCATCGTTGAGTCATAGTCACCTGCTGTTATTCAATATTTCTGACTTTTAACATCGGAATACTTTTAAGCAGAATTAACCGTCCTTCTCTGTAACACATAAAGATACTTTTATTTATTATGTAATATTTCATGAAAACTTTTTTAACTTACAAATAGAAAATGTTACTATTTTAGAATGGGAAGGCCGTTTCGTCCGCCATTTTGTAGCCAGAGTTGAAAGTTTTTCGCTGTCAAAGCAAGAGGAGCTATCCCGTGGAACCTGTTGTTGAAATATTTTTTATTACAATTTAGCTATTAGCAATTAGCGGATAATAGATGAGAGTAAACATGAATTGTCTGTACCAAAGCCGATATAGGAGCGAGAACGCGCAACCTAACTGTTCTAGAAAAATTCTAATAGTATTTTAAGGGAGTTTAAATTTATGAATTTAAGAAAATGTCTTGGGTGATCGTCTTTCCAAAACTTCGTGCAATGTAAAGATGTATGATGTTACATGAAAATTGCTTGCATGGGCCTCATCGGGGTGTTCGAAGAAAATAACTGTTAACCTTATGCAGTATAATTCAAGTTCAAGCTTATTGCTTAACGCATTGTTGATACAATAATATTCCAAAAATGCTAATCATGACAAGAATAGAATAGTACATCATTTTAACCTGTAGTCATCATGAATTAATAGTTGTTATGGTTGTAATAAATTCTTATTTGCGTATGAGTTGATATTAATTTAAAGGCAAAATTCAAGAGTTCAACCAACTTTGTTCCGTTAGTCGAGACCTCACGGCAATAAACGAGTTTGCAGGACTTCAAACAAATACGAAAGTATTCGGACTATTATTATATTAAATTTTCGAAAAATTGATATTGTCCGAAAATTCATCGTCCGAAAAATTTAATTTCCAAATTTTGTGTGCTTACTTACCGACTTAACATCGCGAGATTTAATTTCGAGGCCTTAGTGTGGTCAGGAAGCCATTTTAATTGACTTAAAGTAGTTTTACAAGAAGGGCTTCTTATCTTCCAATACAATGACAGATTCCTCCATAGAAGTCGAAAAGTTCCTCTTCTGGGTTTGTCTTATCTTTTCATTCAAACTGTTTCGCTAAATTAATCATGGCGTGTTCGGTGTTTCGTAATAAGCTAATTGTGGCAAACTGAAACAATATTAGAATTGCGTCGTTTCTGTTGTTGTTGTTTGCAAACCAGTTAGTGTCGTATTTTGTTCGAAACTTACCGTCGAGGTTTTTTTCGTTCGAAATTTAATATCCAAATGTTTTTCGTATTTAAAGTACTTAACTGATCTTGTATCTGATATCTATCCTGGGAAGATTGGATTTTGTTCGAAATAACGGGGAAATCCGATTATTGGAATTCGGATTTATAACTGGGGTAGACTGTATCTTGTTGTTTTTGTACTTAATATTGCCACTGTTCTTGTGTACAGTGTAGCATAGTCAAACAACTGTCAACTTTCTTGCCCTTGATAATATAGTCCGCATTGCTAACTATCATCTGTCAATTCGTGATACTCAGTACTTCAGACCGTGTTTTTTCAGAGAAAATTGTTGTATATAATCAATAAAAATCGCCTTACATTATTGCAAGATTTACATTGCACTTTACATTGTCAAGTTCTACACCTCCGTTGAAAACTTCACGAAAGCATATCGGCTGAGCGAAAACTAAATACAAAATCGTGCTACTTTTTAAGGCTCCAAGTCAAAAAATGTTGGTCGCAGCTCTTGCTGAAGTTTTGCACAAAAAAAGTCAGATTCTTGGAATAAGAAACGATACCAGCGTTTTACGACATTTTAACTGGAATTGAAGTTATTAGCTTTTTACTGAACGTTTTTGTTTTAAAAAATCTTGTATTTAAACTTTCAACTGCGATAGCAAGTAGTGAAACATTAATCCGTAAAAGCGGATGGAGCTCTTTCAGTTTGAAAATTCTTGCCTCTGAAACCTGTAAAACAAGCCAGTTTTTATCATTTACAAAGAAAGAACTGTTATTGGACGGAGAAATTATTAAGGTTTTAGAAAATATATACTTTAATTACGGTAAAAAATTTTACCGTACGCAGAACGAAAGAAAAATCAAGAATGTACCTAAACCAGTTCTCAAATTGTTTATTTTCAGGTTCCATCGTACATTATTACTTTGCATGAGTTGTTAGCTCTAACGCCACATGATCACGTGGAAAGAAATGCGCTGGAATATGCACAGAGTGTTCTGGAGGAGCTGTCGACTGTAAGTAACATAATCAACGATTACAGGATTAGGGGAGTCAGGATGGCCGAGTGGTTAGCGCTCATGCCTCCCACCACTGTGGACCCGGGATCGAGTCCTGGTTTCCGCA